>CAUYQG010099590.1:0-46834 GCA_963574415.1 Tarsius wallacei
AGGAAGCTCTCTCGACTCTTCGAGTGCTTATTATGCTCAATCCACACATTAATTCTCTTGGCAAGAATCTTGCCCTTGACTTGTTTGTTAACAACAATGCCAACAGCATGCTGGGTGACATTGTAGACTCTTCCTGTCTTGCCATGGTAACATTTGTGGGGCATTCCTTTCTGAACAGTACCCATTCCCTTGATGTCTACAATATCCCTTTTTTATAGATTCGCAGGTATGTGGTCAAAGGAACAACTCCATGTTTCCTGAACGGCCTGGAGAACATGTACCGCGTGCCCCTCCTCTTTCCCTTTGTGTTCATCATTTTGGCGAATTACTGGAAGATAGCGGTTCCAGCTGAAAGGAAGGGAATACAGTTTTCTTATCTAGCTATAATATAACACTTACTTTTAAAATACACTTTTCCAATCTGTTAAATTGAATGTCACCATTGTTTTGAAAATATTTTTAGTTTTTGCTCAACAGGCAAATCACAGACCTGTGATAACATGTTAAATGTTAAATGAAAGTTACTCCCTTTCACTTACCAGAATGTGGAACCCTACGATTTTTAGAGGTGGAAGGAATTTTAATGATCATCTTCTCCAAATTTCTCATCTTGCTGATGAGGAGATTGAGTCTGATATAAGAGAAGTGATTTTCTCCAATGACCAGCTTGTCAATATTAGCTCTGAGATATACAGTCATTTGGGCTTCTAGGCCAGTATTTTTTTCTACTCTGCAGTATTACCTAATTGTGATTTTAAAACAGCATTTTTACCATGCATAGTTTTCTTTCACATTTCTTTCTTAATGATTTTTGCACAAGATGACTAGATTTTGGAAATGGAAATATAAAATATCTCTTTGCATCCTTATATCTCTGGTTTATTTTCTTTGTCACTTGGTCTCTCTTCTCTCCCTTCTGTTTCTCTGTCTCTTACGCCCCCCCCATCTGTGTGTCTTTGTTTCTATTTCCATCTCTCTTAAAGCCACCGAAGAGAGTGGTTAAGTCATTAAATCATACATAACACAGTTACATTTCTTTTACTTAGAAAAAGGAATAGCTAGAGTGAAAAATGGTCCTCACCAGATGTCCACCCTTCTATTGGCCATTTCCATAATATCAGCAATGTCCCATATGAGACCTCAGGGATGTGTAAGCAAATGAGTGAGTATCGACTAATTGTAGCTTTAGCAAACACTTGTGAATTCTTTGAAGAGAAATCACTTTCCCAGAGTGAAAAAAAGTGTACATGTCAACTAGATTTTTTTTTGTAGAAAAATAAAATTCCTTCTTGTGCTTCTGACGTTTTTTTGTCTCTCAATTCCCTTAATTCCCTTCCCCCCCACACACACATAACTTGATTATAGATATATGAGAATAATGGTAGCTTGCTATGCATAGGTTTAGAAGTTTGATGGAAGAAATCAATATTCCCTCTTTTGCATTTAGTTCCTCCCTTTGACTTGGGCACATAACTTTTTTTTAAGAAACAAAATTGGGGAGATAGAGGAATAGATCCTACCTTTACAGGGTTTACAGAACTAAGGAGAAGGACATAGACAAAGATATAAACACATATTTTATGCTGAACAAAATGCAATTTATAAACAAAGCAAAAATACATAGTATAGATGTCAACAAAATTGCAATTTGAAAAATTTCACAGAGCAGAGGATGATGTCATTAGAACAAAGCCTTAACAGATGAGACAGCTTTCACTGGGATTATAACATGAGGGACCTTTGGCAAAAGGAACAAAGGCATAGTGACAAAAGGTAAGGGTATGTTCAAGACTGGAGAATGGTTTGTGTGGCTTGAGAGAGGGCAAGAAAAACAATAATGCCTTTGTTAATGGATAAGAAGAATGAGGTATGATGTTGAGAACTTCACTAGCTATGCTAAAAGCAGTGAAAAAGATCCATAAAAGAAGAAACATATCTTTTCTGATGTGTATCTTTGCCTTACTCACATACATTATAAGGTAGAAATGCATTCAGTAATGATCCAGAAAACTACAGTAGGACCAAATGATAAAATTTACAAACAAGAGTGGTTCAGCACACTTAATGGGATATCTTCCTCTTAGATATTCTCCCTAATACTTTGAGCATAGCAAAGCAATGAGCTGAAACTGTCCAAGCCAAAATTGACTTGCCATTTGTTAAGGTTGCTTAAATGGGAACTCTACATCTGATAATTGGTTAGATTCATTTACCACTATGTTACACTCTAACTCAAAGATGCATAAGTACACAATTCTAACTGTCTTCTTTTACTTTGATTGTACATTTTATATTTTCCATTAGGCAAGCTCATGAAACTATTTTAAGAAGGTAACTCTGGCAGTGGCATGGGATAGGTAAGAAGAGAGATGGGGAAAGACTCTTTAGAAAGCTAAACTCACAATTTATCAGTCTTCGTTATTGCTAAGTCTTCCCAAAGTCTTTCATCAAGAAAGCGGCATTGCAACTCTGCTTTTGTAGTTTGCTTTCATTCTGGCGCAATGATGTATTGGTAGAGATGTGTTTCCGTGCATATTTAAAGGACCCGTGTCAATTTCAGTGTATCCCCTGCTTAAGTTACTGTAAATATTTGGATCTACTGCTGTCATCCACTCTCAATTAATGTTCACTTTAGATTTATTTTAATATGCTATATTATAAAATTTGATTGTTGTTGGGCCCACCTTCCCAGTTAATTTCAAGCAGGTTTCTTGATGACCTGATTAAACCACTGAAAATAACTTTAGACAGCAGTATAATGCTATTGATTTTTGTATGATTAGTAAAGTCATATTTATGCCACATTTTTATATAATAGCATAATAAATATTCTTCTGTGGTTCTATCCTTATTCTGAACATCTAAATGAGAATACTAGTAAAGTAGTCTGGAAAATAAAAGAAAAATGTGACCAAAAAAAAAAAGGTCACTTGTGGGCAATACCTGAGAGAGGGCCTGATCAATGTTGAATTAGGGGTGATAAAGTGATTTGGGCAAATGGTTTGTGATAACAAGAGAAACGACAGTTTTTAAGGTGCTCCATACATTTATTAAGGGGACACTGGGGTCAGGAACCTCAATTTCATAACTCTGGATGTAGGTAAAAAGTAGAAAAATTATGGATCTTGGCGGAAGAGTGTATCCTTATGTAATTTAACTTCCATGTGTAAAGAGCACCTTAAGATTAGTTACTGGGAGAATTTACTTGCTCGGTTTCTAGGTGTAGATTGTTGCTCAATTAAAGAAGCCTATTTTCCTGGTACACTATTCTATTTTTCATATTTTCATACTACACTTGCAGGAGAACAACTATTGCTGCCTAAGGCTAAAGTTCCCAGGAACATTTTTTCTACCTTTCCCAAACTATTTCAAAAGGTATATTTATGTTATTTCATGATTACCATTACATTTTTGTCCAAAGAGCTAGAATTTAGAGAACAAGGGGTACTTTTACCTCCCTCCTAGGGTTTGCTTCTGGTGGAGAGATACTCTAGTTTTCTTGGGCAGAAGATCACAGTCTGGAGTCCCCAAATGTCAGATATCTTTAAAAATCTCACACTTGTCTTTCATAACTTCAACAGGGCTGCCCACGACATGAGACCCTTAACTTGTATCCTTTGATCATGTGACTAAGCACATGAAAATATTTTAGATATATTTTAATTATTTGAGTTCACTTTCAAATTAAGATTTAAATATCACTAGATTTTAAATATCAGCTTTGAAGATTTTTAAGGAATTGATTTTCTCTATGTCCATTCACTCCAACCTAACAACCATATCTTTGTGTCTACTAACTTGCCATGATAAAATTACTCTCTGAATTCAGCATTGCATATACTTGACATCATTAAAAATAGACAATTTCCTTTAGTTTTCTAAATTATTTATTTAAACATGTTAAATAAAATTACATTCTATCATTATACTATATTTCAATAGTACAGCAAGCAGCCTATTTTGAGATTTGTTTTTCTTATAGAAAATACATAATTAAAATAAAATTTAAGTTACCAAAAGACATTTTTGCCATGGGGAATGCACATTCATAAATTATGGGGTTATTTATTTCTTCATCAGCTTTCTTATTACCAAGTTTTTGTCTTTTTGTTATTATAGAGATGAATAAACATAGAAGGGAATTTAAATGACTACATTAAGATGTTTCATTGTGTGTTTCATTCAAGTGTAGTTGTGGCTAATCTACCCTTTTCTTTATAAAAATTTTTCCATTTGAAAGAAATATCAGTAATTGTGTGATAAAGAAGGCAGTCTGCAAAAATGTAGACAAAAGCTTATTTCAAGGCCATTTATACATGATTCACATTATTCACATAAAGCAAGCCATAGAAGACTATAGACATATTTTTTATACTATTTTACCAGGATATCAAGAAATTCAGCACATTTTTTATTTGTTAACTTAGATGACTTACCTAATTTATAATTCTAATGGACATGAACATTTAAAAAGATAGATTGAAGAAGCCCATGTAGTGAAGCATATTTAACTGGCATAAAAACACCTACATCTACTATTGGCCAGGCTCGGTGGCTCAGCCTGTAATCCAAGCACTTTGGGAGGCCGAGGCGAGTGTATTGCCTGAGCCCGTGGGCTCCAGACCAGCCCGGGCAATTTGGCAAGACTTCGTCTCTACAATTAATTTTTTAAAAATGAGCCAGGCGTTGCAGTGCGCACCTGTAGTTACAGCTACTTGGAAGGCTGAGGGGAAGGATCCCCGGAGCCCAGGAGGTCGAGGCTGCAGTGGCCAGGAGCGTGCCACTGCACTCCAGTCTGGGCGACGGAGTGAGACTTCAACTAAAAAAAAAAAAAAAACCTACTGTCTTCAAAATTTTCTGTGATATTAGATTCTGACAAATTCTTTTTTTAAGAAAAAATTCCATATAGGATACAAGATATGCATTAATAGTCAACAATTTCTATCCTTAAGTTACTACATTCACATATGAATAGTACAGCTGTACACTTGGTAGGTTTAATTGTATATTTTAATATAGCAGCCAATTCAGGGCTCTCATTTATTAGCATTATTGCAATGATTTTAAATTAAACATAGGTGACTTTGATTTAGATAAATGATATACATAGCCATTAGATTTTATTTCCAATTATGTAGTAATTGTGTGACTTAGGCACTATAATTTGTAAACTTTGTATTTTCTTATTATAATATATTGCTCTCACTTGGCAGAAAAAGAACACTTTCTAAAAGTATAATTTTCTATAGACTGAAATAACTCCCTAAAAACCTATTTTTAACTCATAGAATATTTGATATAGGCAGAAGAAAATATGCATGCTGTGCTCAAATTTGAAAAATGACTGGTCATATTTGGTACTATATTGGAGGTAAATATAATCAAAATTATATAAACCTTTCTGGTCCTGCACATTTTTTACTAAAATGTGTAATTTTATGTTTCTATTTGTTTATACTGCCATGATTTTGATTAAAAACAGTAATGCTTTTTTATTAAGAAACTGTCAGAATCTGATATGTTAAATACTCTTAACAAGGAAAGTAACTGTTGAAAGGAGATAATTTATAGAAAAATTTGGTACATTGTCAAGTTGATGTCAAGTTGATGTCAAGGTACAGAGTACAACTCAGAATGAATGAATGGCATTTTTTTAGCTATGGGATACAGTGTAGGGAACATCTCAGTAAGAACACAAACATAGCCGGGCGCAGAGGCTCACGACTATAATCCCAGAAATTTGGGAGACCGAAGCGAGAGGTTTTCCTGAGTCCAAGATTTCGAGATCAAACTGGGCAACTTGGTGAGACCTCATATCTACAACATATTTTTTTAAAAAATAGCCAGGTATAGTGGCATGCGCCTGTGCTTCCAGTTGCTTGGAAGGCTGAGGCGAAAGGATAACCTGAGCCCAGCAGGTCAAGGCTGCAGTGGCTGTGAGCACACCACTGTTCTCCAGCCTTGGCAACAGTGAGACTACAACTAAAAAAAAAAAGAAAAAAAAAAAAAAAGAACACAAAAGTTACTGAAAAAAACAACAACACAAAAACTCTTTCTAAAATTCCAAGTTGCTCACTAAAGCCCAACCCCTTCCATTTTCCAGTTCATTCAAGCAACATTTTTGACCCCTTGGTAAAAAGCTAGGAAAACACTGTGGATCCCTTTGACCCATCATCATTCCTATTTCTGTGTCTTCTATATAGTATTATTGCTGTCATGGGTTGTATACTTTTAATATATTTGTGGAAGGAGAAGATCACTTATAAAAAATAGAGAATCTGAAGGGATGGGAAATGGATGGATCACGTCTGGTCTTTTATTTTAACTTGAGGCCCAGAGAGCCTTTTTCCTGTCAAACTTGTCAAACCATTTTTATTTGGTAAATATATAAGCACTAGCATTTATCCTTACTTACTTCACCTCTTTATGCCAATTTCTTTCTGCCATGGTCCTGTATGAATACCAATTTATCTCGCCCCTTGCACCCATAGAAAGAAAACCTCCATTCTGAAAGCTTTTCATACTTACTTCCAATAGCAATAGGAATTTTAAAAATGTGTGTTACAAACGCATGAATCAGTTGAACATAGTATTCCTCTTTGTAGAAACTAGAGGTGGATGCGGCCATTGTCACAGATTCCAATAAGACCTTGTTTTGAGGTCCCTTCAAAGTCAGTCATCCTTTCTCTTCTCCCGGACTAGGGTATTTCTAACAGTACAATTAACATATTTTCCCAACTCTGTGTTCCAATAAATGGTAGTGGCTTTCATTCCTTTCTGTGTTTCTCTCTGTCTTCAAGTATCCCATAGACTACTTTTTCTTACTTTCTTTTTTTTTTTTTTTTTTGAGTTGGAGTCTCACTGTCACCCAGACTGCAGTGCAGTGGCCGCTCCCGGCCACCGCAGCCTCGACCTGCTGGGCTCCTACAATCCTCCCGCCTCAGCCTTCCAAGTAGCTGGAACTACAGGTGCACGCTACCAAGCCCGGCTAACTTTTTTTTATTTATTGTAGAGATGAGGTCTTGCCAAGTTGCCCAGGCAGGTCTCAAACCCGCGGACTCAGGCAATCCACTCACCTCAGCCTCCCAAAGGCGCAGGATTACAGGCTGAGCCATCGAGCCCGGCTATTACTTTCATTAGTCTATCCTTCCAGAGATTCAAAATTCCAACTCTAAAATGTCTACCCTTCACACATACACAAATACTTTTTGTTTTACAATATTACTAGAGACCTCATAAGCCTCTGTCCACATCATTTGGCTACACATATGGACTATTTTTGTATATCTAAAAATATAAAATCTTCAGGGCAAATCACAGTGGTCATTTATTTGTTCTCTCATTCAACCAATATTGTTGACCATCTCTGTGCCAGGTTTTTATGCAGGTACCAGGTATACAACTATAAAGAAAGCAACGTCCCTTTCTTTTGGAATTTACATTTTATTAAGGGAGGCAAATAATAACTAAATAAATTCTTGATAAAATACCAGATAAAAAATGCTACGAAAAAATAACCAAGGTAAAAGAGGAAGAGAAGCAATATTTTAGAAAGAGTGGTTTGGGAAGGAGGGTGAGAGTGTCACATCTGAGCAGAGACCCAAATCAAGTAAAGGAATGAACCATACTATTATCTAGAGAAAATGAGTCAGGAGAAGGAACCAGTAACGCCAAGGCTATGTGATGGGAGTATGCTGTTCCAGGAACAACAAGGGGACTGGCTGGTATAATAAATGAAAAGAAACCTTATGATAATACATAGGACCTGTCATGAAAAAAATAAAAGAAAAAGCATACTTGAGAGCAGAGTCCTCATTATGAAACGACACGTTTTGAATCCCTGCTCATGTATTTAGTTTGCTTTGTGATGTTAGGTAAGACATTAAATTTCTACAAGCTTCATCTTCCTTATCTATGAAATGGGCATAATAACATCTACCTAATAAGTTTGTTGTGAGGAATAAATGAGCTGATGTATGTAGGATGCCTGACATGATATCATACACTTAACAAATAATAGTGATGTTCACTTATTTCATTATCATTATTACTATTAACATGCATAGACCTTTTCATAAGATAAATGATAAATATTAGCAGCAGAAACTGAAGATATTATAAACTGCCAGGAGGTGGGACCACTCAGTTCAATGTATTTGTTTTAATATAATCAGCAAATGTGTGAAGATACCGATAATTAAATTTAAATGCATTCATGCTTACATTTTACTAGTTTTTATAAACTGATAAACTATCAGAATGATGATGTATAAATTGCATACTCAGTCTTAACAGATTTGTAAAATTATGTGTAAAATTAGCCCTCATTCTTCCAATTTGTTATTGTCATTTTTCATGAAGTGCATAATCTGTTTTAAAGATATGCAGAACTACCTAATGTAGGGTCTTGGTAGCTACTTCATAATTGTCTTCCAGGGACAATGGATAAAAGTGTCAATATGTGAATATTCTGTATCCACAAACTAAAGATAAGAGACAAAGAACAGAATGGCCCACAAAATAACCACAAGACTAAAGCACATTCCAAATTAAATATATATTTTTTGTTCCAAATAATGTTTGCTGAACTATTTCAAAGGATCAGAAAATATTTTAGGAATGTTTTAATAATTATGCACATGTATATTTGAAGTTCAATCACACACATCTTTTTATCTCATAATAAGATCAATTTATCTTGAAAGGTGGTTATTAGGATGAAAGAAAGAATTTAATTCACTCAAAATAATCTGTCTATTATCTGTCTATTATCTACCTATCCATGCATCTATGCACCCATTTATGTAGATTAGCATTAAACAAATCATATGCAGAAATTAGTAGTGGAAGAATTATTAACATGATTAAAAGGAAATAATATTTAGGGAAATAAACATCCGAAGGCATAAGGTTAATTATTACTTTCATTTTTTAGCATATGAATCCTAAAAAAGTTTACATTTTAAGAAAGTAGTCATAAAGATTGTGATGACAGAAGGGTCTGTGTTTGGTACTTTGTGTGGTCTTACAAATATCTATGAACTCTATATTTAAGCATTTGAATGAGCCAACCATTGATTAAGTAGGCACTATGTACTATGTCTTGTGCCTCACTTTTCTCAATAGGTAAAAAACAAAGAGTGGAAACATAAAAATTATGGTACATGGGTGCTAGGGAATTTTGCAAAATAATGTGTTTGTTTACTATGAAACCGAAACATCTGTTCAAATTATTTTCCCACAGGTAATGTGGCAAAGAGTGCGAGTTACAGACTGAGGAAAGGAAAAGGTTGTTCTTCCACAAGGAAATACACTGAGTGTAGTAAATGCATTTTTTTCTTCCTCATCTAAGCATTATTTAAAACAAACTTCTCTTGCTAAATCTACCTTTTCTGCCTCTCTTATCAACATTCCCTTCTCTTCCGCCTCTTGTTACAAACCCCAATCCTTGGGATTTTTGTTTGGCTTTTTCCATTGCATAACTAAAATGGGAATATCACCAATACAAAACTCTTCAAATAATTTAGCAGCATTGTTTCCTTTATTTTTCTTTATTTGCATTTTGGCATGTAGATTTCAAAATTTAAGGGACAAAAAGATGAAATACAATTATAATCTGCCATTTCTCCATTCAGCTTGATAAACTTGATAAAATATTATTGAACTTTTAATGCAGAAAAGAACAAAACAAAACCCTTCACAAAGAGACTTTTCAATGTTTTCCTTTCTGTGTGAGGAGAAGGGTAATGAATGTGGGAACATTCATGCAATTCATGGTCTTCCAGTGATGTCAAAAGTCAAAGTGAGACAGAAATAGTCACTTTTATCCATTCTATTATATTAGTCCTAAGCAGACAATTATAATATGTCTGATGTTGGTTTTCAGGTCATAAATATAGGTAAGCATTGTCCTAGGTGTGCTACTATTTATCAGGCAAAAATTTTTATTCATTTAATTTTCATATAGGCAAATTAGTCCATCTTTAGGGGAAAAAATGACCTCCAGACAAAGAGGTCTTCCAATATCTATCTTAGCTTTTACTGTTACAAATAGTTTCCATTTAATTTGCTTGCCCTTTTGGCAGTATGAAGAGAGACAAGTTGTGGGATAGATTTGTAAGGAGATGAATGAATGAAATTAATTGTCAATCAATTTGTCTAAGTGTTTAATCAATTGTTAGTCATTTTATCACTTCTGTAGGATGATGTAGAGGTTATAATTTAGAAATTTAATTTTTGGACAGTCTTTAAAATGTACAATTATATCATTCTGGTAACTAAGGGATAAATCGTATTTTCTTATGTCTATTCCTATTTTGATTTTGCCTTTTAAGCTTAAATTTAACACTCATATCAAAGAGCTTACAAAACTGTAATTTGAATTTTTGAAACAAAGATCTTTTTTGGTTTTTTTTTGACTCGGAGTCTCACTTTGTCACCCAGGCTGGAGTGCAATGGCACGCTCGACCTGCTCGGCTCAGGTGATCCTTCTGCCTCAGCTTTCCAAGTAGCTGGAACCACAGACATGTGTTACCACGCCTGGCTAATTATTATTATTTTATTTATTGTAAAGATGAGATGTTGCCATGTTATTCAGGCTGGTCTCAAACCCCTTAGCTCAGGCAATCCTCTTCCCTCTGCCTCTCAAAGTGCTGGGATTACAGACTTGAGCCACCGTGCCCAGTTATTTATCTTTCTTAATAAAGAAGTAAGGTAGAGAGTAGATGCAGAAGTAATCAGACAGAGAAACAAGAGTCTCAAAGATGGATGAGAGGGGGCTTATTTCCACGTACGTATCAACATGCCTCCATGCAAAACATCCTGTCCAAACACTGCCTTTTCATACCACTCATACTTTTTAAATTAAATATGAGCACAAAAAGATTAAATAGTATTTCTACTTTAAAAGCAGTGAATACCGTATTAGCATTGAAATAATAGTATAAAGAGTAATAATAATGATGTAAAAATAGGTCTAGGTTTTCCGCTTTTAATAGGCTGCTAACTTTAATAGGCAGTGTGACTTCAAGCAAATAATTATTCCCTGGTCTGCAGACATTTCCCATTGACTAGGAAGGGCTTAAATTAAACTTCTTAGAGCCAAAATGTTCTGATTGTATGTGTAGTGTATAATGGCCACCTGAGTGTCTCTTGGTCTTCCATTACCTAACGTTTGAACTATATCCATATTCCTTTGTGAACTTCAGTGTTGAAAGCTCCAATGTAGCAAAATAGTCCAATTGATAAATTTTAGGTTCTTAACATTTGTTTCCTGAAGCTGGCAAATAGTATCTTCGCCATGCTGCAAAGTTAAATAATATATTGCTTAGTGAGGACTTTAATGTGACCACACCAAAGAAAGGCATCATCCAAAATACTGTGTACCTATGAGAATGTCAGATTATTACACACCAGCTAGTTTAAAACTTTTGTTATTTAAAAGTTATTAACATTTTTACTTGAAAAAATAATTTGGAGAAATATTTTCTAGAAAATGATCTCTTTTTAAATTGAAATGAGTGGTAGATAGATGCAGAAATATGATATAATGACTAAAATACCTGGGCTTTGAGCACACTGCTTGAGTGAAACTCCTGGTTCGTTACATCACTATTAATATGACCTAGGAGATGTTAGCTTCTCTAATCCTCAGTTCCTTTCTCTCTAAAATAGATCTAATAATAGTCATTCATAAGCTTGTATTCATGATTAGATATTTCAATGCATGTAATACTCTTAGCATGGTGCCCGACATTTAGTAAGTCTCTTTATATACTATTTTTATTTCAATTATAATTATTTTTGAAAGGGAAACTATCATGCCTTGAATCAATTAAAATAAAATGCTTGAGTATTTATTCATTTCAAAAAGAAATATGTAAGTGTTATAGTCACTTCCTAGGTGCATTTTAGAAATGGGCATTGCAGCCGGGCTCGGTGCCTCAGCCTGTAATCCAGTGCTTTGGGAAGCTGAGGTGAGTGGATTGCCTGAGCCCGTGGGTTTGAGATCCGCATGGGCAACTTGGCGAGACTTCGTCTCTACAATAAATCAAAAACTAACCGGGCATGGTAGCGCGTGCCTGTAGTTCCAGCTACTTGAAAGGCTGAGGCGGAAGGATCGCCAGAGCCCAGTAGGTCGAGGCTGCGGTGGCCGGGAGTGGTCACTGCACTCCAGTCTGGGCGACAGAGTGAGACTCCACCTCAAACAAAAAAAACAAACAAACAAAAAGAATTGGGCATTGCATGGTTAGTTTGTGTAAAGGTTCAGTAAACTTTCTCATAATGATTTTTTATTGAACATATGGAATCCATTAAGTGTTAGCAAAAGTCACTATCCACTGAGCTGTATCCAAAGGCTGACAGTTATGTCTATCTCTTGCAAAAGTAAACACATGAATAAATGCACTAAGAAATATATTACCTGTCATTTTCATCTCTAAGGGCATTTCAACAAACAATATTTGCATGTCAAATATACCCATACTAGTCTTCATATGAGAAATTACTTGTTTCCTCTAGAATGTACTAATGACACATCCATTGGGAAAATATAATAATATAATTAACACTATTTCCTCTTCTTTTATATTTAAAAGAAGGTGCTCTATCAATTTATTTACTTGAAAATATTTAAACTTTTAAAAAGTCACTTATTTCAGTTAAAATTGTGATTATGTAGTTGGTTTTGATGAATATGATAACTTGAAATAAAAATCACACATATACACTATCTCTCTATATATACATATATATACTTAATGAACTTGCATATTGAACAATGACTTATTTAGATATTATGGATGTATACAAATATTTGTAGATAATTTCTGGTGAATTAAAGAATGTGTTCTACACCAATAAGCCATAATTGGAAACATTTTCAGGCTATAAAATTATTCAATCTGTAATTAGAACTTTTAATAACAAAGTGTATAGTAATTAGGATAATAGACATTAGAGTAGAGGCATGCGTTTCTAATTTCTGACTCCAATACCTTCTATCATTGTGACTCTTTGCAAGTTCCTTTACCTCTCTAAAATTCTGTTTCCTAATTTTCAAAACAATAATGTTTATGCCTATGTTAAAAAATTATTGCAAGTATCAATCAAGATAAGTAGATATAAGCACCTAGCACATTTCTTGACATATAGCAAACACCCAATAAATGGTGGCCCCATACTGATATTATTGGCTTATTGTTAGTGTACTTTTTTCTAGATAGAAATTAGATCATCTCCAAGTACAGATTTTTCAACGCTCTCCTATCACATTGATATCCATAGAAAATGTTAGCAGCTGGGCCCTGCATTGTTATATGAACCAATGCGTTCTTCCTTAGTTATGGAGCATTTTGTTACAAGTTTTATTCCAATCATGCCTAATTCAAAGACAGTGCAAATTTCAAATTGTTAGAAACTAGATACATATGATAATAATGAAAGAGAGATATAAAGCATGCACATGGTGAGACAATGATGAATGTTGTGGATGCATACGAGGTCCATCATTTGACAGTAAGGATGATGCGCAAGGACAGACAATGAATCTTTCAGTGTGTGGAAAATGTGTTGTCCTTCCAGTGATGTGCAGAAAAGGGAAAAACCTGAGGAAATGTCAAAAACTAAAACACTCAAACAAATTTAGTATACAGTTAGAGAAAAAGCCACAGTCTAGTCCAACGTTAACTCAGAAGGTAGAGAGTTTTTCAAGAATTTGGGAATGGTGTGGCTGATGGTTTGTGTGTCTCAAGCCACAGATGCCTCATGGGCTCAGGGCCAGTTGAATTGGCACCACCTTGCAGTAAATGGGCAGGTCCATGACTGCCAGGGCATCCCTTCCAACACTTGTGGTGATCACCAGGAATGGGGGAGAGACCTGCCTTGACAGATTTTCAACGTGGGCGAAACAGATCTATTTTGAGAAAAGATGTCCAATAGAACATATGTCAGCAAGGAAGAAAAGATGATGCTTAGTTCTAAAATGCAAAAGGACTGCCTCTAATTTGTGGAAAATGTATCCAGAGAATGCAAGCTTAATCTGATCTTAGTCATTATTTTGAATGGATAGACTTTACCCCCTTCTATTTGAGGATAGAAACCTTATCTATATTGATCTCAAGTTCTCTTCATTAGTTTCAGTTTAGAATCATTCCTCCCCCTTTTGCTTCAGTGTAGGCATCCAAGTTCCCTGGTATTCATGAAGCATGTCTGGCCTCCAGGGGATATGTCTGTATACATTGCTATCTGCTGGATGCACAATTTTGTCTGCCTCTTGGGCCTGGATGACTTTACTCTTGAACATCTGCAGAGGGATCCATTTCCCCATCTAGTTTAAGGCCACATGGCCCATGCTCTTTTCCACTAGGGTATCCCCCTGTCAGGTCTAACTGTTTTCTTCTGCTTACCCCCACACTCATTCTAGGGACAGAAAAAATGTGGTTACTTCCTGGCTGCACTCCAAGGCCTTAAGAGATTTGGTGAAGCTGCCTTTGCTCTTCTTGCCCATGAAATATTGTCACATCAGGGCCCCTCTGCAGGAACCCACCAACATCTAATTTTTTTGCTTCCTTCCTGCTTTCTTTTATTCTCACTTCCCAGAGAGTTCTTATTTCTACTCTAATGGAAAAAACAAAAACAAAACAAAAAAAAACCTTACTCTTAAAGGTTTTTTTCCAAGTATTTATTTGACTTACACTTAAAGTGAGGCTTTTTTAAAAAAACCAAAACTAAAAGACTTTTTTAAAAAAAAAACCCAAAACTAAAAGCCAAAATATGATGAAACTATTTCCTTCCAATAACGTTGAATTTCATTCTCTAGACCAGTTGTCATCATAGTGGGTTGTATATGCCTTAGGAGTATGCATGTTAAACAATTGGTACTGTGAAAAAAAGTTGTGATTTTATTTATCTTATGCTCTAAAAATTACTATTTTGAGTGTGTATTTTATAGTATACATACTCATTAGTTTTGTCTATGTAACTAAACAGTGTCAATGTAATTTTAAATTATATCTATCGGTGCATAAGAGGGGAGACCCCAAAAAACTGTAATTATATTTCAGATGCCAGGCTACTCACTGGAATCAGTGTACCAACTAGCATTGTTGTAAGAGACTGCTGTTTGGTTTCGGTGAACTTCTTTTTTTTTTTTTTGAGATTCTTTCAGTGCATTTGCCCATTTCATGATGGGTGATTTACACAAACAACCTGACCATATCACGCTGGGTGTTTAGCAGTTTTTGACCAAAAACAGCATGACTCCTGTGCCCCATCTTCCTTATTCACCCAATCTTATCCCAGTTGACTTTCATTTGTTTCCCTGAGTAAAAAAGAAGTCCTCAAAGGGGAACATTTTGCTGGTGTGGAAGAGGCAAAACCAAAAACAGCAGACGCACTAGAAGGCATAAAAATTGATAAGTTCATAAGCTGTTCTGAGCAGTGGAAAAGGCATCTTGATAGGTGTATTGCATCAAACAGAGAGTATTTTGAAGGTGACTGAAGTTTAAACATGTGAGAATAAATACACAATTTGTATGTATTTATATAGAGTAAATGCTTAAAATTTATTTATTGAAGAGGTACATGGACTTTTTTTTTTAACTCAGGCACAGAAAGACAAATATCGTATGATATCAATTATATGAGGAATCTAAGAAAAGTTAAATTCATAGAAATAGAAAGTAGAATAAGGCTGGAAAGGGGAGTGAGGGAATGAAAAATTGCTGGTCAAAGATATACAAAGTTTCAACTGGACAGGAAGAATAAATTTTGACATCTATTGCATGAAAATCTTGAGATCCTTACTCTAGGTAATGGGTAATCATTTCTTTCTTTCTCATATTTGAATATGATTTGTAATCTCTTGAATTCTTTTTTTGGATCCTGCCAGCCTATATCTAGATTTTTTTTATAGTATTACTTCCTTTTTACCCACTGTAAATATCCTACTCATAAACAGATGCCCTGGGATCTTGAATTTGAGGCACTTAAGAGCTGAGACAGTGAAATATTGGGGCACAGAGATCTACGGATAAGTTCATCTTAGTAATGAAGTAATTGATTTGACATGTTTCATGGGCAATTTAGAAAGTGGTAAGACTTGGAATCGGGAGATATTTTTGAGCCCAAGCTTTGCCAATAACTAGCTGTATGACTTAAAGCAGGCAATTGATTTTCTTTATCTCTGTGTCCTCACCTGTTAAATGGGGAAGTGTATACCTTCACATACTTCTCATAAGGCCATTGTGAGGTTCTAATGAGATAAGACTGTGACACAGCTTTTCAAACTATAACACATACACAATACTGATATGGATTTTGAAAATATCCTGTTAGTTTGCACATACCAGATTTTCAGTGTGTCATTTTTTTTTTCAGTTTTTACTTTCTAGAATCTCCTACAAGGGTAAAGGGGTCCCCCTCCTAAGAACAATAAAAGAGCAGAGGGTAGACAACATGAACTAGAATAACAGCACAATACGTCTCACTTCTTGAAGACCTATTATACCCTTTGCTGGCACTGTATATATTGTTTCTGCTTCCCTTGTCCATTTTGCCTAGAATGAATAAATATTCCTTCCTCCTTTACCCTGAGTTACCATTAGTCACCTTGCAAGAAAAGCTCTATGGTTCTCACTTTCAGCTGAGAAAACTGAGGCTCCAAACAGATTGGTAATTTATCTAAAACAGGCACATACATGCACACACACATACATACACACACACACATACACACATACATACACACCTATGCCCATAATTCTTAGCCTAGTTCCTCTATTCAGAAGTTCTCTGTACTATCTCCTCTTCTGATTTTTTAAAAATTTAATTTGATTTCATTTCATTTTAAAGACACATGGTTAAAATTCAGGATTAGGTATAAAAGTGGACATGATACAGGAAAGTTTGGGCCTCACTTTGGTCCCCATTTTGCCTGGTTTGAGATCAGGTACCCTTATTGATGTTGTGTTCTCCCCTCCCTGGAAACCTGGCAGTATCCCACTATTGACGATCCCTTTCTTATAGTATTATGATAATTGTTCAGGATTTGCTTATGTGTGAGAACATGTGGTACTCAGTTCTTTGTTCCTGTGATAGATCACTGAGTATTATAGACTCTAAGTCCACCCAACTTGCTGCAAAGTTCATAATTTTGTCCTTTGTTATAGCTGTGTGATATTCCATCATGTACATGTACCACATTTTTTATCCAGTTCACTTTTGATAGGCAGCACAGTTGGTTCCATGTTTTTGCCATTGTGAATACATGCATGTGCAGATATCTTTTTCACAGAGTGATTTGAGTTCCTCTGGGTATATTCCCAGAAGGGGGATTGCTGGGTCGTATGAAAGGTTGATATTTAGATCTTCTAGGAATCTCCACACTGTTTTCTACAGAGGTTGTACTAGTTTACAATCCTACCAACAGTATAGAAGTGTTCCTTTTTCTCTGCATCCTCTCCAGCATCTGTTGTTTTTTGAGTTATTGTCCTCTTCTGATTATAATTGTGTAAATTGACCCAAGTGACACACTTACAGGGAAATTACAAATTCTCTGGGAGTAGAGACTATTTACCAACATTTAAATTTTTTATTTAATTTCATCTTGTGAATATGCAATGACTACAGGTTAGTTTGACTTAGAATAAATATTCCAAATCCTAGGAAGAATAAATATATAATGATTTAATTTGATTTTTTCATTGTCATGTTTCCCTGAAGGCATCATACAAAATTGAAGAAAATTATGTAGTGTGTGATTCTAGATTTAAATCCAGGAATCCTCCTAGGGCACCTCTTTGCTTTCCAAATAGTTCAAACTCCTTAGCCTGACCAACAAGGCCACTGCCACTCAGAACTCTGTCTAACCCTCTAATTGACTTTGTCCTTGATGATCACCTTACTCAGAGGTACTCTTCATCTTAGCCATGCTGTGCTGCCAGAGTTTCTGTAACACCCTAAGCTGGTGTTTCCATTTTACTCTGCACAAGGTACCATTTTCCACCCCAAACCCCTGATTTTCTTGATAGATTTTTGTTTCATCTTATGGAATCTTTGTGAATGTATTCATTTAGAAAATAAAAGGAGTGGAAAAGGTCCTGAGACAATAGCTATAAATCAGGCCTGTCACAGACAAATCCAGATGTGAAATTTCCCTAGTCTAACATCATGGTTGAGTTTTATAAAATTATTATAGGAGGATTTATTTCTGTTTGAATTCCTCCCTTGATTTGCCCTGGAGAACAATGATTATTTATGGATTATTTCTTTTTGTATCTCTCATGTCCAGTCAAGACCTTGGCACATATTCTAGATTATTAGAAGATGTTTGTTTAATGAACAGGTGATTAAACAAAGGATCATGTGCTCTGCCATAGTCCTCTCAGTTCTACTGTGATTCAGATATGTGGCTGAAAATCTAAAGCTGTAGCCTGGGAGATTCACTTGTGAGATGTCAATGGAACAAGACAAATTAGATAATGAACTTATTGATAAAGCTACTATAAATTACAACAAATAATAAGCAGTTTCTTTCATTTATGAATCAAAGCAGAAAACAAAGAACTTCTGGAATACTGAACATTTAAGGAAAAAATTATTGATGCAAAATAAGTAAATAATAGGATGTATTGTAGTTACTCCCTAATTTACTAAAAATTGACTGTGTATGGCAATATTAAGAGTATTGTGGATAGTTACAAAAAGAGATGTTCAGTGAGATTTCCTATGGAAAATCTAGGAGTACCAATAAAACAGAGCATTTCCAGGAATCTATAATCCTCAAGACTTGATGCTATTTATGCATTGTTACACTTTTAGTGTCATTTGTTTGAATCAATGAAAGGCAACTGCAACTGAAAATGATTTTGGTTAGTGTATTATATCTTTTATAATAAGAAGTTTAAGGATCTATAATTAGATACAATTATTCCTCAATTTATAACCCTCATCATTTGTACAAATAAATGCTCATGTCTCTAGCAATCGATCTTGCCCATGGAGATTTAGTGAAGCACACCAGTTTTTGCAAATGTTATTGTAGAGATGGTAATTATTTTGCAAAATATTTTGTTAACACTTCCATGAATATGTTTTGTGGGAATATGCTGTCTTCACATTGCTGGCTCATGAAAACATGATATTTTCATTTAACTCTATATAACAGCATCACATCAACATTTTGAAAAAGATATTCAATATTCCATGAACATTTAAACTAGAGCTTTTTCTAGTATTTTTCATCATTAAAACAGTCTTTCAAGCATATGTACAGTACTGGTTATTTCCCTCTTACCTTTCCTTTACAGATAACCCAAGTGAACAACCTAACTATATTTGCTCTTTCAATATCCTGCTCTTAGCCCTACTTTATCACACTACACGTTGACTTCTAGCAGCAAAGCTTCATGGGAAGTTCTCTCACTAAGGACACCTATGGTCCTCTTGTTGCTAAATTTGGTGGGTCCTCCGCAGTCTTTATCCTACTTTACCTTATTATAGACCACTGCAGCGCTACGCTGCTTAAAACACTGTATTCCTCCCTTATATGACTTCACACTTTCATCTCCTTTGTGAGTCCTTCATCTGTCCTATTTTTAAGTATTGGTGTTCTTCACAGTTTTGATATAGGACCTCTTTTCCTCTAACTTGACATGCTTTTTCCGGAAAATCTCATATTTGAAGGCAATTACCATTCTTGTGTTGATGATCCTTAAACTATAACTCTATCCCAGCTCATTTTCCTGAGTACTTTACAAGATCACTCACATGTCTATTGGATTTCTCTGTTTGGATTTCCTACAGATGTTTCAAGCTTAAAACACTCACCTGAGTTCATCACCTACTCTATAAATTCTGTTTCTCCTGCCTGGTTCCATTACCTTTTTTAAATGATCACCATCCACTTAGTTGAACAAAGCAGAAATCTGGTTACCATCTATATATCCAGTCAGTCACTAAGTTTCATTAATTGTGTTTTTTTAATATTTTCTCTCTGGGATGTTTTATTTTCTCCATCTCAATACCCAAACCCAAAACTCAGATGACCACAATCTCTTGCTTAGATTTTAAAGCATTATCTCTTGCCTAGATTCTGAAATTCCAGTCTTGCTGCTTACCAATCTATTTCAAAATGAAAATTAATTTTTCTAAAACAAAATCTGTTAATTTTAAACCTGAAACACTTCAGTAATCCATTTTTTGTTCTTCAGGAATAAAGTGCAACTTTGAAATGTAGTTTATTAGCCATTTATTTTTGCAGCCACATATGACCGCCTCACTTGTCTACTGCCCTCACCACACTCCACCACAACCTCAGCCATCCTCCCCTTTCTCTTTCCCTTCTGGATAGACTCAAGCCCTTTCAGATTCCTTAATAATTCTTCTTCTTTATTATTATGTTTCTTTTCCTTGTAACCCAAAAAAATCACTCTGCTTACAAAACGAAAGATGTCTGTACAAGCTCCCAAGGTTAGTGATTCTAACACTTTCTAGTTTTTTAAATAGGGTCTTAAACTGATTTACAGTGACTCTAAACCTCATCACCACTGCTCACCTTTTCTATTCCTACTTCATCTGAGTGTGTACATCTTCTTTAAGGCTTAGTTAAATATTCTTTCTACGAGGAAATCTTTATTATCTTTATCATCCCATTCCCCAACCCCCAAGTCTGATCAGGTGTATTTGTTTATATTTATTAGAAACCTGTATTTCCACTTTCATAGCTCTTTCCATGCTGTCACATAATTGCCTACTATGATGTAAGTTATAGGAGGGCAAGAACTGTGTCAGTCACATCATGCATTCACATCTAGGACCTAACACCATATTGGGAACATATAGCAGGTGCCCCATACATGATATTTCAGATAAATAAAGACTTTTTAACAAACCAAAAAGATTAAATGAGAAGTAGCTGTGTCTTGGTAATTCTTTGTCCTCACTAGAGGCTAAATTGAGTATTTTTTAAATAAAAAATTGCATTTCCCTTTTCCCAACGCCAATCTTTCTTCTTTTTTAAAATGTGTAAATCAAACATTCCTCAGAACTCAGAGACAGTTGAGTAAAAGGATGTTTTTTGTCTTTTACAAAAATAACTATCTTGAATTCTTGATCAACATATTATAAACACGCTTAAAATGGAAGCTTCAGTCTTTAAATATAAAGTCCTTCTTAAATTCCCTAAGACTGATTGACTGTGGGTGGTAACAATATCTCATTCAATTGTATACCCAGTTCTAATACAGGGTCTATCAATAAAGAACAAGTCAGAAAATAGCTGTTGAATGGAAATAAAAAGTAAAGTAGAAAATAAAACATTTTGACCTGCAAAGCAAGAAATTGAATACTTTTTCCTGTTACAGTTATTTAGGAAGAAAATTAATTTTTTTTGGTCTTTAAAATGTTACATATTTATTTTATGTTATATTTACATGACTTATTTTCAAGAAAATTAATTTGTAGGAAACAGCATACATAACTTCTTGCACCAGAATATTTAAATTTTTCAAATTGACACTGAATTTTGTTTTTACAAAAGCAAAATAAGTGTGAAATTTATGTTTGAGTTTATTTCAATGTATTCGATTTCCATTTTACAAATTGTACAGTATTCAAAAACACAAAATAGGCCAGGCGCGATGGCTCATGCTGGTAATCCCAGCAATCTAGGAGGCCAAGGCAAGAGAATTGCCTGAACCCAAGGGTTCGAAACCAGCCTGGGCAACTTGACAAGACCTCGTCACTACAATAAATTGAAAAATTAGCCAGGCATGATGGCATGCGCCTATAGTTCCAGCTACCTGGAAGGCTGAGTTGGAATGATTGCCTGAGCCCAGAAGGTAGAGGCTGCAGTGGCTGTGAGCATGTCACTGTACTCCAGCCTGGGTGACAGAGTAAGATGCCAACTCAAAAAAAAAAAAAGTACACAAACCTTTTTACTGAATAAAAGGCATAAAATTTGTTATTTTGTAAAAAAAAATTCCATTTTGTCTTCTCTGAAATATTCTGGTTTTGGCACCATGACACTGAATTAGATCTATTATTTTGGTGATGTTTTGCAGGTTTAGAGTCATAATTATTTTAATGGCTACTTTCAGCATATATATTTTCCATAGGAAAAACAATCTCAAGAACATAAAAAGTGAAATCTGTATTTTTGGTTTCAAAATTATAAATTCTAGGTAAAATAACATAGTTTTAATTTAGAAATGAAAAATATAGCCTTGTAGATAAGTTATGTTGAGACTCAGTATTCAAATGTTATGATCCTAATGTCAAATTTATTTTATGTTTATAGGACATTCAATTATATTTGTAATAATTCATTTAGAAAATGTTACTAATTTAGCAAGTCCTATCCGTTCTTTTAAAAAGCTATATTTGTTGTTTGACATTCTAAAATGCTAATGAATTATCAATGCACTTATTGAGCTTACAGTTAGGAACTTAATTATAGAGCCACAGATAAAGAAACAAATGGATCCTCAAAGATTCATACAATAGGAATGAATGCTAAGGAAATGCTCTTGAATGTGTTCAAGTCATGGCTTTACTTATAATTTGTGTTGTGTCTAGCTTCCTTCCCTCAAAAAAAAAAAAAAAAAAAGCTTTACAGAGTATCCCAGCTGTAAAACCTATGCACTATTATTTAGATGACCTTTCCACCTCCCACCCCACCTTGGTCCAGGAATTTTTTTGAAAACCTGACATATTTTATTGTTCTACATCACATAGCCCTCTGAATAGTCCTATGAGGCCAGAACTGCACCATAACTTTTGTTGGGCCTAGGATAAGATTACAAATGGTGGCCTGCATGCCATCTATTTAATCATAATTAAATGATATGACTTTAAGATATAAGTCAAGTCAACAGGCTGTTATATAACTTATGTTCTTTCTGCTTTCCTTGACAAATATACCATCATAACGATATGGAAGGCTAGATTCAATTTAGAATTCTGTCTCTTTCTTTCCTTCTGGTTTTGTTTGTTTGTTTGTTTGTTGTTTTTTTGAAACATGGTACAAGCAGTTTATGAGGAGAGAACCCCCTCCAAATTCACAATTTTTTAATTAAAAAATTGTGTATTTATTCTTATTTGTTTAAACTTTAGTCACCTTCAAAGTACTCTCTATTTTATTCAATACATCTATTGAGATGCTTTTCCCACTGTTCAAAATGGTTTTTGAGCTCGTCCATTTTTAATGCCTTTTAGTGCTTCTACCATTTTTTGTTTCACCTCCTCCATATTGGCAAAACATTTCCCATTGAGGACTTTTTTCAACTGGGGAAACAAACAAAAAAAGTCACTTAGGGCCAGATCAGATGATTAAAGAGGGTGGGGCACAGGGTCAAAACTGTTTTTAGTCAAAAACTGCTGAACACTAAGTATGATGTGAGCAGGTGTGCTTGTAAATTGCTCATCATGAAATGGGCAGATGCAGTGAAAGAATCTCCAAAAAAAAATTGTCTGAGGCCAAATGCAATGCACTGATGCCGATGGGTTCCTAGAACACTTATCTAGTGGGGGAAGCCTATATTACAAGGGGCTCACCCTCCAAAATATAATTCTTGGTTTTGGGGAAGACCCCTCATACTTTCTGATGAGGAATTTGAGGGAAAAACTCAATTAACTAATACAATAAAATAGACTCCTAGGAGTTCTGTACTGGAATGAGGCAGCCTGGAGGTGGCCTCAAACCTCTTGCCTAGGACTCACTACCTTCTTTTGTACAAATTTAAGGGGTACAGGGTACCATGGTTATATAGATATATTTATATTGCATAGTGGAGAAGTCTGGACTTGTAGTGTATTTATCACCTGACTAATGTACGTTGCACCACATTAAGTAATTTCTTGTTCCTTACCACCCTCCCACTCCTTCCGAATCTTCAATGTGTATTACTCCACCTTCTACATCTATTTATTTCCGCCTTATGAGTAAGGACATGTAGTATTTGACTTTCGGTTTCGGAGCACTCAGATTTTTTTTAATTTAAAAAGTTATTATGGTATGAATACATAAAAACATGAGATCTATCCTCTTAACAAATTATAAATGTATACAATACATTATTATTGACTAGAGGTACAATGTTGGACAGCAGACTCTAGAACTAATTCATCTTCCTTAACTGAAATTTAATGTCTGTTGATCAGTAGCTTTCTATTTACTCCTTTCCCCAGCCCCTAGCAATCACCATTTCAGTCTCTGATTTCATTAGTTTGATTATTTTAGATGTCTCATTTCAAATAAGTAGACTCCTTATCCTTCTGTATCTGGCTTATCTAACTTAGCATAATCTTTTAAAGGTCCATCCATATTATGTCACACTGCAGAATGTTCTTCTTTTGTAAGGCTGAATATTATTTCATTGTGTGGGGGGAGGGTATGTTTGTGTCTGTGTGTATGTTTCACATTTTCTTTATCTATTCATCTGTCAGTGGATACAGGCTGTTTCCACATTCCAGCTATTGTGAATCTGCTACCTCCCCCTCCCATCTCCTTTGCTTCATCTTGTATTGTGAATGTTGTGCACATAGATCTGGTCAGCCTATTCTTCACCCACATATTCGTTATGCCCACTCACCTCAGGCAAAGATAAACTACTTAACCATACTGGAATCCAACTTCTAACCAATTAAACAGGGACTCCAGGAATTCTGAATACCCAGCATATGGGAGCAGGATTCCTGGTAAACATATTAACTTGGCCCTTCAGACTCCTCACATCTGGGAAAGATCAGAGCTGGGCCTTCTAAAGCATGGGGCCTACAGGCAGGGGCTCCACTTATCAGTCTAAATTTTTTCCAAACAGCAACATTGAGTTTTTGTGTGTTGGTGGCCTAAATTGGGTTAGCCTAGAGACAGTGACACTCAGCTCTTTCTATGTGCTTCTTTTCCCATTACTCCTTACAAAAAAAAATCAGTATCTCAGTTACCCTGACTTATCATTACACACTATATACAGGTATCAAAATGTCACATGTACCCCTCAAATATGTACAGCTATTATATATAAATACAAATAAATAAATATCCAGAATACATTTTTTAAATGTACTTTAATTTCTCATGTTTAATTAATCATTAGCATATACATTCCAGATTGGACTTACAGGGGACATGGAAAAGATTCAGTGACCAAAGAACAGTAAACTACTCTATAAATAAAAGTGTCTATTTCAAACCAACATATGTGAAATGAAGGCAGTGTAGATCTGAAATGATGGAACTTAGGCAGTATTATTTAAAATAAGGAATAAGGACAACCCCCTTGGGTCCCCTCCCACTGTGGCAGCTTTTCTGTCCTCTTAATAAATCCTGCTTTAAAAAAATAAAATAAAATAAAGAATAAGATATATCTTAAATATCTTTATTTTCACTTCAGTTTTACGAAATCTTCCAGTTTCCCTTAACTTCATTAGAACGCTAGATAGATACATTTTTAAAATATAATCCCCCCCAAAAAATGTGATTCATAAGACATGATGCTTTGAACACATATATTATTGGAGTTAAAAATAGAACTGTGCCACACTGACAAAAATGTTTATCTGTTCTTTCTACTAAAGAATAATGAAATAATTGTGTACAAGCTTGAACTTGAAGTATTAGGTATACAAATATTTTTGGTGAGTGAATGCTACCTCAAAAATAAATTATAAAATGTGAAATATGAGGAAGACAGAAACATTATTTGATTTTGTGGGAGATGAGTAAGACTCCTACAAAAGTGAATTGCATAGTGTTAGACAGATTGTGTATGAAATATTAATGGTATATTGTCCTGAGCTCCCCTTCTGCTGTTTCCATGTAGATGACTGAATTTCAAAGAGAAATATGCCAGGAATGATTATGTGAGTGAGTGTTACTACTTCAGATTGTTTAAAAAACATTTCTTCTTTTGCCTTCTTTTTGTTCTTTTGTTATTCCACTTTGTAGTCAGAAAATAAAATCTACAAATATGTGAGAACTGCTTTACTTGATTTTGAAACTGTAACTAATGAATTAATCCAACAAAAATATACTGACTGTATGAGAGACATTCTCATGGTGAATATGTTGATTTTTGTTGCGGTGAAGACTCTCCTATGGAGTTCCAATGTTATTACTCTTGGAATGAAATATGTAACTCAAGCCTTGAAGAGCCAACGTAATTTACAGTAATAGGCTCAAATATGAGCACATGACCTATTTGGAACCAACGAGAATCAAGGAGACCTACTGTGAAGGCTTCTGGGAAATTATTTCTCTCTTGCTTTAAACTGTTATATATAGTTGTAATATTTAGAGCCTCTGC
Source organism: Tarsius wallacei (assembly GCA_963574415.1). Classification (NCBI taxonomy): domain Eukaryota; kingdom Metazoa; phylum Chordata; class Mammalia; order Primates; family Tarsiidae; genus Tarsius; species Tarsius wallacei. The sequence goes on from CAUYQG010099590.1 coordinate 26,304, forward strand.
AGCCATTCCAATACCATGAAATAAGGCTGATATTTTAAAAAGGGAGACCTAAAATAACTGAGGGATATGGAGTAAGACTTCCTGATCAAACTTCACCTGCAGCCCCTTTCTGCAATTTTCAATGAGGAGAACCAATCGATCCCCTTTGTTATTTTTATTGTTGTTATTCATTTGAGTCCAGTTCTCTGTTTTGAGTAACTAAAAGCATCTTAATTGTCACAACTGTCCTCTCTATGGCAGACACATGTGATGCAGAAGCAAGCAGTACACACACAGTAGAACCCAGTGTGAAGAAAAGTGTAGACTTTGCAATTAGACTGTCCATGTTCAAATTCTAGCTTTGCCACTAATACTGTGACTATTTAAGACACTTAACCTCTTATAATCATACCTACCTTGCAGACATGGTGTGACAAAGCACAACAATGTTGCTATAACACAAGTATACAGTAAAGCTTAGCTACAATTTTGTTAGGCTGCACCGTGTCTTTTCATTAAAATCTCATACCCATGCTTTAAGGCATTATCATCTTCAATTTATAAGTAAGGCAGCTAAATTTTTGGTTGAGTGGCTCCCCGCAGGTAATATACCTAGAAAATAATGGTTCCAGATTTCAAACCAAACATCTTCCATTTTTAATTCCCTTCACCCACATGGATTTGAAATGTGAGATTCAAATAGAGAGGAATTCTTGACGTTTTGATCACTGCTTACTCCCCCATCTCATAAAACATTCTCTGGTCCATATTAGGTGTTCAATAAATATTTGTAAAGTGTATAATTTCCCTCACAGACTTCACAATCTGGTGAGAAGGCAGACACATAAGAAGATTATTTCAAGATTCCACAGTTTGTGCTGTGACAGAGCTATATATAAAAGATGGGGGAGGAATGAATAAGTTTTTCTAGAAGCAACACTATGGTTGGTGAAATAAGTTTTGTCCATACTTTGATTAGATGGCAGATATAGATCTCACAAATAACAGTTGGCTAATAGCTTGTTGGGAGAAGGTGAGGGCATGTATTTGCCACAAACATTTCTCATACCTAAAGTCAGGGGTTTGATTTCTCAATATTCTATATCTTTGACTTTGATTTTTGTGTGTTTTTGTATTTTTAATCCCCATTCTCAAGAAGTCAGTGTACATGAGCAGTGTAACCCTCACTCTTCAGAAACCTCTCAACACCTCTCAGGAATTAGAGCAAATTCTGAAACTCAGATTTTTATTCAAGTAGTTTTTTCCTGGCATTTTATCTGTGAGTCTAAGATCTGGCTGCTAACTATGCGGACATAGAAATAATATCATTACTGAACCTAATCCATGATCACCAAGCTAGTGGCCAATGAGCAGGATATCAATGCGGCTATCCATAATGGGAGAAAGGTGACCTGAGAATATTACACTACCATTCACATGGATGAATCTTTTCCTCATGACTAAGTTTACTTAGCAAAAACAAATTAAAGAACAGAAGTTTGTTTGGCAGCACAGAATTGAAGTAAGACAAGCAGATGGTTATAAGGAACATTTATCCAAACTATGCCAGAACCGCAAGAAATTAAATTCATTCAGTACAAGAATTGTTGTCTAGAATGAGGGAATCCATTTTGTGTCAGCACTTCCCAAGTTCTTGTTATATTACCTCAAGTTTAATTCAAACGAGGCAACATTTAATGCATGTTGTGTTGGGTCCTATGAAGTTCACTTTTTAGGAACTTACTGAAATCTTCTAGATTAATTCCTTATTTCACCTCTCTGTACCTCATTTCTGATTCTTGTTTTCCTTATTTTCTAATACCCCCTCTGCAGGAATGGAGGCATGAAAATGTGTATTTTATTGTCTATGATGTTTATTACTTACCTCAGATTCTGTTTCGTAAAGTATGACTTTACCTAAGTTAATTCCATTGTAAAGTGCTTCTTGAATTGATTTATTCAATAAATATTCTGTGAGATCTTTGTGAGACTGGTCAGGTTTCATCAGACGTTAAGAACTAATTATAACAATCTGTAGATTGGCACTTTGTGCTTAAAGGAAGAAGGAGGTGGAATGTTAAATGAGGAGGAAGGAACCAGCAGAACTGATATAAAATCCGTCTCGATCACTTTCCCACCTGCTTGATCTCTGGCATGTGATTTACAATCCTTGAACCTCAGGTTTCTTTTCTGTAAAACTGCAGGGTTGTTCGGAGAAATAAGACAATTTCTGGGCTTGAGTATGTTCACAATAGAGCATTGATTATTAACATTATTATAGTCTTTAAGTGATTTATACCTTTTTAACTTTTAGGCAAGACATATTTACTTGTACTAAGTAATAACATGTTGACTTTCTGAAAGGAAAATGTGTAAATGAGGATGAAGAAAACAAAATATTTTGTCTGATACTACAGCATCACAGCAGTGCACAACAAAAAAATTAGTATGCATAGTGACTACCATCACTTGCTTATGAAGCAACATTGGGATCTCATTAATAAGACACTTCCTCAGACACTTCCTTAGTGTTCGATAAATTTCAGCTTCCTCCTTTCCTTCAGTTCAGTTCAAGGAGGTGACAGCAACTTCCTTGTTGCCAAACCTGACAAACATTTTTTAGTTCTCATTATACTTGAACATTCTGTAGCAGATGCTGAGGGTGAAAATGCCTTCCTTCTTGAGGGAATTTAGTTTCTGTGACACCGCATAGTCCTGGTTGTCCTTGTACCGTCTTAGTTTTAGAAATTTCTTTCTTTCTTTTTTTCTTTTTTGAACCCATTTGCTGGAATCCCTCCCTCTGAATATTCCTCAAATGTTGGTGTTCCCAGCCAGACGCAGTGGCTCATGCCTGCAGTCCCAGCACTTTGGGAGGTGGAGGCGAGAGGCTTGCCTGAGCCCAGGGGTTTAAGACCAGCCTGGACAATTTGTCGCGACCTCGCCTCTACAATAAATCCAAAAATTAGCCAGGCATGAAAACGAGTTTGTGATTTCAGCTTCTTGGAAGGCTGAGGTGGAAGGATCACCTGAGCCCAGCAAGTCAAGGCTGCAGTGGCCATGAGCTTGACACTGCATTGCAGCCTGGGTGACAGAGGGAGACTCCGACTCATAAAAAGAAGTGTTGGTGTTCTGCAGGATTTATCCAGCACTCTGCATACTACAAACTTTCCTTTGGTCATCCTTATCCATTCCATAATTCCAACTACATTTTCCCCTCCAGACCGGAATCTTCTTCCTTCCAGAATTATGTATCCAATTGCTTCCATTCTGACACTTTATACATACTTTTGAAATTCTATATGCTCAAAAACCGAGGTCATAATTTTCCCCCTGTCGTCAAGCAGGTTTCTTCTGCATTCTTATTTCAGACAATGGCAGCTCCATTTCCCAATGAGTCATGTTCATTTTTCAGGTGCTGTCAAATCTTCAGTCAATCATCTCTTGAATTCATCCACTTTTTTTTCATGTGTATAGTCACTCCGTTTTCTGGGTAGCCTCTGCCCGCTACCTGCACTGAAGCAGCAGACCCTTCTCTTTCTATTCTCTCTGCCTTCACTCCTGTACCTTCAGTCTATTCTCCATTCTACAGAGTAATTTTTATGAATGCAATTATGACCTTGTCAATCCCTTGCTGAAAGACTCATGCATATGTATCTTTGTTTCTAACTTTCAGTTAAGTGTAGCACAGAGCAGGTGCACAGTAAATATGTGATAGAGGAATGAACAAGTTATATAAATATTGAGTGGCATGTTATATTCCTTTCTGGGCCAAGAAGGACATCTTGCAGTCAGGATAAAGATATATTCACCCTTCGGTAGGCATTTGATAGCCATTGTATTCAACCTCAAAAGATAACAGATGCATCTATCTTGTACTTCAAGTGATGCAACTTTTGTGAAATAAGAGGCTGCCACCATCTTCCAAAGGATCTCGGAAGTTCAAGGGTCTCCACAGTGCTGTTTGTAAGCTAACAGGCTAAAGGATTCAGTCTTGAACTGTCTTTTTCTCAGATTGTAATTTAAGGTTCCTATGGTGAGGCTACAACCCTGAATGGCATCCTCCTTCATTTTGTGCTGATAATGAGAACTGCAAGCCAACAGTGTTAAGAAGGAATCCAGGATTGACATGGAGAGAAATAAAAACAACTGGTAACAATCTGCAGTGTCCCCAACTTCAGGAATTTCTTTCTTCTTGATAATAAGCCTTCTTTCTCTGTCGGGAATTTATTGCATCTTCTACTTGTTGAAGGGAGAAAAACAAGTTAAAAGAAGAGAAAGTACAGCATTTCTATTCACTTAGATGCTAGAGAACAGGATTAAACATATGAAAAATATGAAAGTGGTCTCTCTTTTGGCATAATATTCAACTTATCCTTTTTTTTCTTTCAAACATATGCTGTGGCAGAGGCAACTAACTGTCCATCAAAATGTGTGCTCCCTTTTTCATAGTATAAAACTGTTGCTAGGCTCCAGTTGCCAAGCTAGCAACTACATTTCCCAGCACCTCTTGCATCTAGTTACAGCCACGTGACTAATTCTTACCAATGAAATGTGAGTGTGAGTTTTGTTGCAAGTAGGCCTTTTTCACCTTCTTTTTATTTATCCATCTGCTAACATAATGGAAATGATTTCAAAGCCCTAGGAGATGAAGAATTCTAAGATGGAAGGGCCAAGCAACCCTGAATCACTAAGTGGAGGAAAGCTGTTCAAAAACATGAATGCCCATTTTGGAGTATGCTTCTTTTTTCTCTTTTCTTAAGCCACTAAAATTGTGGGATCTATTTCTTTTAGCAACTAGCATTAACTGCACTAATAAACATACATACATCTATGTGCTATGAAGAGAAATATACACATTCTTTAACAGGAGAAAGAGGAGAAACAAACATACTTAGGAGGAAGATAGTCTAATTATCTATTCAATTTAAAAAGTGTGTAATGAATAATATTGTAAGTTTTGGAAGAATATTAAAATCTCAGGCAGCTGAATTACATTAATTTTCAAAAATATATATATTGTCTTCAAGGTTTAGTACCACTGATATATAACTGTTTGTTTCTTTTAATTTCGAAATTTAACTGCCTAGGTTTGCCTTCTAGGCAGAAATCAAGTCCCATTGTGGAATGAGATTGGATCAACACTTCACAAAGATCATTTTAGTTCTTAGTAAACTTAAATGAAGTAAGCTAATAAAGCATTAAATTAGCATGTTGTAAAACTTCCTGAAGTTTTAATATGCTTTTAAGTGGCAGCTCTGAGCTTATTATCTCTAAAGCTCAAGTCAAAATAAATGTCTCAGTTGATGAAATGGAGATGAGGCAACATTTTATCAAATTTTTAAAAATAATTTATATCTGAATTATAAAGTACAGATCTTCTAGCAAGTCACGTATAAATATATTTAACTAGACATGCATTTTTCTTTAATCAGTAGCCCTGGAGTCTTTGGACCACAAATGTGCTTTATCTCAAATGCTTTAACTGTTACATTTTTCTTCAGACAAGTTCAACTATTTCTACAGAAATTATACACTTCATTCACATTCATCCAAGTGAAAAGAATGTAGAAATGATTATAATGATAACTAGCATTTGTTTAGGGTATCAGAGTATACAAAGGGTTTTTTATATTCTCTTTCTCACTTGATCTTTATGTAAACTGGTTTGATAGTCATTATACCTGTTACCTAGACGCCCGAGGGGCTTAGAGAGAATGAGGACTTCCTCAAGGTCATGAAAGTGTTAACTCAGACTTTGATTTTTTTCTACTCTGCCACACATCTCATGTAAAAATCATATTGCAGATGATTTAAGAGAAGGACTTAAGAAAACAAATTCCTTCTGATAATTAAATTTAAATTGTTTCATTAACTGCAGTGCATAAAGAAAGGAAAAGTGTTCACAAACCCATGTAGTATTTTCTATTGCTTATGGTAAAGTTCTGCACACCTAATATTGGAAGTATGATTTTCCACACGGCAAAATGTCCAGTGGAACTCTGTGTGATGATGAAAATGTTCTCTGTGCCGTTCAGTACAATAGCTACTAGCCACACATGACTGTAGAGCGATGGTAATTGTAAGGTTTGCTGAAAAGGAGCACACACTCTATGTTCAGGTGAGGGAGTTTATTAAAGTAAAATGCCTGGGCTGACACCAAAGTGGCATCAGCCCCAACTTGAAGCGAGGAGGGTCTTTTATATGCGAGTAGGGTAAGGAGCCGGGAGTGGGAAATTTTCACAAGCAGTTGAGCTCAGGGGTAGGGGTAGGAGCTCCGTGGGAAGTAGGTTGGGTCTTCCATTCCCATCTCTGTGAGTCTGGGGACTAGGGGCTCCTTAGGAAGTTGGTGGGGTCTTCAGCTCCCATCTCTGTGAACCACCTTGAGGGTTAGAGCAGAGTCTTCCTGTTTTGTAAAGTTAAGACAGGCTTGGGGGGCAGTTTTCTGTATCGATTAGCAGGGAGGGGATGGGGAGAGGTGAGTGAAAGTTGTAACTCCCTTACAGTAATGTATTCAGGGACACTAAGGAACCATATTTTTGTTGATTAAATATTAGCATTTAAGTTTCAAAAGGCACACATGGCTAGTGGTTGTCATATTGAATAGTGTAGTTATAGAACATTGGGATAAATTTATTTAAATGTTAAACCTATTTTTTAAATGATGGGATTTTTAAATTAAATATATTTTATAAGTGCTTTAATGTGATATTAAGTCAAATGTAAGATTTCTCTTTTAGTAGTACACTTGACTCAGAACAGTCTTCAAGCTTCCTTATGCATGTTCTTGGTTGCCTTATTTTAGTTTCATTTTAACCACATTAAATGCCTATATTCTACTTAACATTGCCTTACTTTAGAGACCACCAAGTATGGTGGAGAAAAACACACACGTGGAAATTTGAGGCCATCATCTGGGTTCAACCCAATCAATTCTGACTTAATTATCATATTGGAATCTCTTGCTACATTTATTGGAGAAGGAAAAGGAATTTTGCAACCAAAAAAAATTGAAAGCAACTGCACTTTTTGGACATAATGGTCACTCAATGAGTGGGACTTGCCATATTTCAGGGACCTAATTTCTATTCATATTCTCATCATAGTGATGATGGTGATGATGATGATAATAATAATGATATCTAACAGTTATAATAATGCTGCTTCTTTGCCAAACACTAGTGGAATTATCTGCTCTTCATTAATTCAAGCAATCATCACAGCAATCCCAAAAGTTAGATTCTATTATTATACTTATTTAACTAATGAGTTAGATAGGTTAAGTTACTTGTCCAAGGTTATATTGCCAAGACAGGGGATTCACTGTGCCTGCTCCTAACCATACACTACACTGACTATTCTAGAACTTACCCTAGAGTCTGAATGTTTTTCCTTTTCTAAAATAGCAATGCTATATATTCTTTTTGGTTTATCCAAAAGGAATACTATTTCCCTTTGGCATGTTTATGTCAGATTTACTCTAAAATGGTTTCCTTTTATTTCTGAAAGCACCATTCTCTTCCTTTACAATTGTGGATAATCTTTTGTTGTTGTCTTTGTTTTAATCACTGTCATTTTATTAACTGAGAGCAATATGCACACATCGATATTGTGACTGGTAGGACGTTTTCTGATATTTAAAGGTTTCATTCAAATGTTTTGCCACATTCTGTTAGTGAGGGTGGAACAGCAGAACTAATGCTAGTTTCCTTCCCTGGCATTCTTTAGCGATAAACTAAGATAATAATACCTCCCAGGTCTTGAGCACCTATAGTATGTCAAGCACCCTGCTGTTAATACTCCTGGGGACCCTTCAAAGTAGTATCATTGTTATATATAGTAGTTGAGAAAACTGAGGGTCATAAATTAGAAATTTTCCCAAAGTTACAAAGAAAGTGAATGGAAGAATGCAAACTAAGGTCTCTTTGACTCCAAGCCCAAATTCTTTTTTGCAATATATACATCATTTGCTTGTTTGTATTCCTCATCCTGTGTATCTCCCAATCTGTACGCTAATCAAAATCTATTATCAGATTCTGAGCTTATTTTTCATTGACTCTATATAAACCGTAAATATTTAAGACCTAGTGTCAATTGGTAAAAATAAATTTCTTTTTAATTTTTTAATTTTAGAGTTGTAGGGTACAAGTGAGGATTTACTACATAAGAAAGTTGCATGCAGGTAAAATTTGGGCTGCCAGCTAGCCACCTCTCTCTCCTAATATTGGACCAAGTACCCAGTGTGTTGCCACATGCCCCCTCCCTCCTTCCTACCTCCCTTCCCTAGCAGTGTCCAGTGTCTGCCAATCCCACCGTGGTGCTCCTGTGATCAGTGATCAGGGCCCACTTATGAGTGAGAACATGCTGTACTCAGTTATTTGTTTCTGTGACAAGTCACTTACTATGATGGTCTCCAGCTGCATCCAGGTTACTGTGAAGGCCATGGTTATGTTCTTCTTTATGGCTGCATAATATTTCATTGTGTATATGTACCACATTTTCTTTATCTAGTTCACTTTTGATAGGTATCTGCATTGATTGCATGTTCTTGCTATTGTGAAAAAGTGCTACCCTTAATCCATGTGTGCATGTCTTTTTGTAGAGCTACTTATGTTCCTCTGGATATATTCCCAGAAGAGGGATTGCTGGATCATATGGAAGTTCGATTCAAAATCTCAAAAACCTTCTTGTGCCCCTTTCCTCTTAAAATTCTATATGACTGTTAGGCTGTTAGGTGTTCGTATCTTATAATTCAGATGAAATGCTGTATTGAATACTAAATTAGATTATCTCTCTGCTTTGCAAATTGTATTGTCAGATTGAGTTCCAAAAAGTTTAGAACAAAATGCTATGTTGAAATTTTGTATATACTCATTTGTGTAGGCTGTATTAGGATTTTATTGAATTTTAGTTCCTTTTGTAGTAACTGCTTGGTAATTCTATATAGCAACTCTTACTACACAAATGTACTTGTGGGAAAATCCAGGCCCCCTTTCCCAGATATTTAAAGCATATCACCAAAAAATATTTGTGTGTATGTGTCCAAATTAATTATATATTGTTTTTGCATGATTGTGGCAGAGTATGAAAGATTTAGTTAGAATATATCAGGGTCTACCACTTCCATAGAAAGATTTAGTTAGAACATGCCCACAATTTTATATGCTCCATTGAACTTGTTTATATTGTGTTTGAAAAGTAAAATATTATTCTTATCTTAGTAGTGAAAACCTGATTATTATATAATTAGCAAATGTATTTCATTTTTAAATTATGACACATTTTATGTGTACAGGGAGAGTTTAAAGCAACATTGTCCAATGGAAACAAAATGTGAGCCAAATATGTAGTCTCAAATTTTGTATTTGCTGTATTGGAAATAGTATAAAAAAGAAATTTATTTAATAATATATATTTTTAATCCAATATATCCAAAATATAATATTTAAACATGTAACCAATATAAAATATAAAAATCACTACATAATATTGAACATTTTTCTTTACCAAGTCTCTAAATTCTATTGTGTGTTTTACACTTATGATGTACTTCAATTTGCATTAGCCACAGCTGCCTAGTGACTATCATACTGGACAGCACAAGTTTAAAGAATGATATAAACATCTGTGTTCCAACCTTCTGAGTTAGAAAAAATAAAACACCATCAGTATCTTGGAAGAAGAAGGCCCCTAGGCTCTCTCTCATTAATCAGTTTCATTCTCTCTCAGCAAAAAGCAGCCATTGTCTTGAATTTCTAGTAATTGGTTCACATGTTTAAAAAAATATTCTCACCACCTATATTTGTATTTTTAAATAATAGCTGTTTTATTTTGCCTAGATTTGGACTTTATGTTAATGGAATCACTCAGTCTGTAGTCTTCTCTGTGACTTTTTCTCTTTCAACATTATGTTTTACATATTTTTGATGCTCAATGTATATCCCATTGTATGTACATAACACAATTTATGTGTTTTACATATCTATGGACATTTGGATTGATTTCATGCTTTTATTAATCACAAGCCACAATACATGTGCATTTTTTACATATTTTCTATTGCAAGTATAAACATTTCTCAAGAGTTTGTATTTGCTTGTAGAATTGTCAGAATATACACACAGAAAGAAAAATGATTTTCTATGATTTGTAATACACACAAATTTGCTATTTTAAGTTATCCACATTTAAGACTTTGACAAAAAAATACTTTATTGGAGCCAATCAAAGTAAGCTAAAGGTTTGTACTTTTTAAATAAACAAAGATTATACTTAGTTGGTTAACTTTGTGTATATAGAATATATCTATAGTTAATTGTTACATTGTTGTAACTATTAATTAGCATTAGTTTACTCTATCTATAAAAAATTCAAAATCCCCATGACTTAAACAGGATAATCACCCAATGGGTGGCTTAAGCAACTGAAATTTTTTTTCACAGTTTTAGAAGTTGAATTTCCAGGATTAAAGTGTCGGCAGAGTTGATGTCTAGTGTGGTCTCTCTCCTTGGTTTGCAGATGGCTGCCTTCTTGTCCTCAAACAACCTTTTCCCTGTGTGTACGCATCCCTCCTTACTGTTCCTCCTGTTATGAGGACAGGAGTCACGTTGGATTTAGCCCTGCCCTTATGACTTCTTTTAACCTCAATTACTTCTTTAAAGGTCCTACTTCCAAAAACAATCATTTCAGGGGTTAAAGCTTCAACATGTAAATTGTGGTGGAAGGGATGCAATTCAGAACTTAACAGTATCTGTATACTGAAGACAGTCTATAATTAATTAGTTAATGTTATTTTACTGAGAAAGTCTTTTGGATGAGGAAATAAACCAATGATATAAGAAGAGTGCGTGAATTCCTCTTAAGTGTGAAATTGTTCTGGCCCAGCATGATGTTCAAATAAATACTCTTTGGAGACAAGTAGGTTGAATCACTATGAGAGAAAGTTTAAAAGAAACAAGTTGTAATTGCAACTCTTAATTAAAAGAAAAACAGACTTTGTTGATGTGCCAACAAGACTGATAACTGGCTTTAATATAGGTAGTAAGCAACAGACTCAATCCACTATTATGATCTACTGGTACATTTCAAAGCCTTATCCATTAGAAGAACTACAAGCCCTTTATTTGCCCACCTTTGAGGTGTGTCCATTGGGAAAATGAACATTTGCAAATGAGCCACTATATTTCAGAATCTGTGCTAGGCATTTCATATTTGTAATTTCCCCAAATCCTCACAGTTTATTAAAACTTAAGTCAGATTGGACTAGAGTGATTCTGAAATAACACTGTCTATAAACTCTGCTGATAACCCAAGGCCAATCCAGATCCTACTCCTTTATCAAGTGAGAATTCTGAGATTTAACAAACTAAAATAATTTATCTGACTATAGACAAATATATAGAATTGAGATATACTGTTTGAATGTAAAAATTTCTAAAAGGAGAATGATCATCTCAGGAATCACAACTTCGATGTTGACAATATGACTCAGGAAAAAATTTGTTGCATGTATTTCCACTGTGATGATACAAATTGCAGCATATTACATAAATGAATTATAGGACATATTAAATAGCTATTTTACAAGCTTTAAAACATATTCAAGGAGGATATGAATACAATTAAAATTATATCTGACCAAAACATAAGGAAATGCCTTAAAAATTGAAATACACTAAGATTACTAATGGATAATTTGAATATTTTAGACCATAATGCTTTGGGAGAGTACATTAACATTTTAGGATTGAAATTTTAACATATTGGCTTTAAAAAATACTATCTTTTGTTATAAAATCAAATATTATCTTGCAAATGCAGGCAACTATCAATTTGATCTATGAAAAAAAATTAAAATTGTGCAAGAAGCCAAAAAGAGAAAATAAGTTATGTAGCTCAAGATAATTACATTCAGATATTTAGTTTTAGAAATGTATGCATTATGATACAGTGTATGACAAGCAAGCCCAGAAAAAAGTAGTGTTTCTTTTTTTGTCAATGGGAACAATTTGATGCATGTTAAGTTGCTTAAATAAAATTGTGAATGCATTTTCTCATCAAAAGAGGACCCTTATAATAACTTTTAAAGTTATTTTTCCTTTATAAAAGCAAAAAAAGGCCCTCATACATAAACAAGAAATAATTTATGTCTTTAAAAAAGATTAATAGTTTCATAACTTTTTTAAACCTACATTTAGGTTAATATTTTTCAAGGTGAAACATTGAAAGCTAGATCTTGCAAAAACAAACAAGCCTCCTATAGATAAAATGAATTACTCTAAGAGTTAGTTCATTCATTCAGACCTTAAGCTACTATTATGAAGTGATTACTAGAGAGACCGAAAAAGTAAAATGCATCTCTCAAAAGTCTCTAGAAGAGCATGGCATTAAACTGAGTATGCAATGAGTGTTGAAAATATACTTAGAGCCCTGCTAGGTGCGATTGAGAGGTTCAAAACAGGTTCAGGGTAATTGCTTCTTCTCCTGTAGAGTTTGTCTTCTTGTTGGAGATAATAAGATTTATGTTCATGAGATAGGTAACATTACATAGCTTTGGGGCTACATATGCCAAAATAAATGAAACCATTTTATTGTATTTTAAAGAATGAAGACATCATGATAAGCTACAGTTAAGGGATGCTTTAAAAAGGAGTAGGCTCTGAATTGGCCTTGGGTTGTAAGCAGAGTTTATAGATAGTGTCATTTTAGAATCACTTGAGGGGCTTAAACACAAATTCCCAGGTCCTGCCCAAATGTGCCTTCGGATGAAAGAAAAAAAAAATGATTTGAGCTTCCATGCAAAGGTGAAGGGTGGTATATTGAGCAGCCAAGCCATGACCAAAGTGGGACAAAAAAAGACAGTTCAAGTAGTATTAATGCAAATTTACAATGGGTGGGTTGTTAGTCTGAGGAGCTTGGATAAGAATCTCTAGACAAAAAGGAGCCATTAAACGCTTTTGAAAAAGCATGTGATAGGAAGTAAATGATGTTCTTAGGACAATTAGATCTAACAGTGTTAAGCATGTAACTTATTTAGTTATGCCCCCTGAGAGTGAGAAATGAGGGGAAAGGATGACAGGAAGCAGCTAAGCTCTCGTTCTTTCTGGATTGTAAATTCTGTGAGGATAGACTATCTGTCATGTTCAGAGGTATATCCTCACTACATAGCACATGAAACAGGTACTTAATAAATACTTGTTGAATGGATGGATGGTGAGATTTCTGTATAAAAATCTAATATTGGATAGTATTACAAGGGGAAAGAAGCATGGCATTATGCTAGCAGAAATGTCATTTGATGCCGAGAATGAAGTATTTTCAAGATTTTGCAAAGCCATCCACCCAGAGAAACATTCAGTCACTTTTCAATCATGTTGAGGGATGCTCTTTCTGCTTCCACCTTATCACACAATGAACTGAGTAAGATAAAGAAGTCATGTGTAACAAAACAGAGGAAGGTGTTCTGAAAGGCACTACTCCAGGAAGTCATTTTACCCTTGCTTCACCCTGTACTTTTGCAATTATGGTTCTGCTATCACCTCTGGCTAGTTCCTAGTTCTTCCAATATCTCATTCACTTCTCATGTTTGCACCTTCATCATTATCCATGACACCACTTCATAATGTTAATTCAAAATTAGGAAGGAGCCTTTTAGTACTGACATAAATATTCTATTTAAGAGATTGGATCCACATGTAACACTTTTACTGAAAAGCCTCCTTTGATACAAGAATTAAAAGTAAAATGCTGACACATTCAGTGTTAGACCTCACCTATCTGGAAAACTGTATTATCTGAGAGACACATATAGGCAAGATTGTGCTGTGGTAGACAATTAAAATGGAAATGCAGACTCTTTAAAAAAGATACAGTATTTAAAATGCATGAGAATATTCCCCACTACCTTTTTTTTTTTTTTTTGGCACCATGTGGGTATGCTTCATTAAGGAGGTGAAAGGCACAGAATCAGGGATGCTAGACTCACTAAGTAATAATTTTGCTGCAGTTAGCACATTTCAGCAGAGTGTAGATTTTAAGGATGAGAAAGAAGTAAATGATGTTTCAACAGTGTTCTTTACCCCATCCCCTTGTTTCCCCTTAGACGTCTCTCAAATTTTAATTTGCCTTTAAAAATTTCTCTCAGTTTACATTCTTTTCTACAAAATGCGATGCATGTGACAACGTTTGTTGATCTGAAGTACGTCTTAAAACATTTGCATTATTTTGAACCGAACTTCCAAACTTCCATTCGCCTCTTACCTCCCTCTTACCTGTGCCTCTTTTTAAAGATAATGTGATACTTTTAACTCATTTTTATTAGGCTTCCAAATTATTTCAAAATTTGGTTATTTTATCCCCCCCTTTACTCAACAGTTGCTAAGTGACAATGAGGATTTGCTTAAACAACAACCAATCAAAGGATATAACGGAGATTCCAGATACATTCAAGAAGAAACTCTTTAGAGAAAGCGAGCAAATAGTATGATAATTCAAACCAGAGAGATTTCAAAGAAAACTCTAAACGATCTCCAAATGCAAAGCTATCCCCACTGCTCCCTAAACCTTTTATGACTTTTACTCAATGACTTATTCTGATGACATATAGAAGTTAACATTTACAACTACTTACACCATTTATTTACGTTTAATCTTTACTTTGCTCTTACATTTAAAGAAAAATTCTAAAATGTGCTGGATTTTTCTGAGTCCAGGGCTGAGGACTCAGGCCACTAGGACACCACATGATGCTGGTGACAGTAAGAAGTGAATACATAGCTCCAGCCTGCTTTCCCTAGTCAGCTCTTTCCATGGGCAGATGTTATTATACAAGTCTTTGATCTCCTTAATTCCATTAAAAATTTGACTAAAAGCCACACAACATTAGACCCATACTTTGACTCATCCACTTCCTAACAGGATAATCTTGGTCAAGTTTCCTAACCTCAGCATATCTCAAAAATTCTTGTCTATAAAATTAGGAAAACAACACCTCTCATTTTGTAGGATTGTTGTGACAATTAAATGACATACAATTGATAGTGCCACGCACAGTGGCTAATACATGGTGGTCACTTCAACAGCCAGTAGCCTTCTCTTTCCTAAATTAGTGAAAGGACAAATGTCCATCCCCATCAACGCCGGGGATCTGGAGGTGGAAGATGTCTTACAGCTGCTCATTCAAATGGCGTCTCCTGTCAGTCTTACTCATTTATTCATTCCACTCCTTCTAGGAAGGATAAAAGCATCCCAAGTTGACTGTGTATTAAAGATCACTAGTCAACAGCAGCTTCAAGAAAAAAATCACTAGTTATATCATGATCATCCTCTTTGTATCTTCATTGCTTTAATCCTCATTATACCCTGACATCTAGTAGGGTACTTTGTAGACATTTTCAGTAAGGCTTTTTATAAATAATTTCCCTAGCCGGGCTCAGTGACTCATGCCTGTAATCCCAGCACTTTGGGAGGCGGAGGCAAGAGGATTGCCTGAGTCCAGGGGTTCAAGACCAGCCTGGGCAACATAGCAAGACCTCATCTCTACAGTAAATCAAAAAAACTAGCCAGGCATGGTAGTGCATGACTGTGGTTCCAGTTACTTGGAAGGCTGAGGCGGAAGAATTGCCGGAATCCAGCAGGTTGAGGATGAGGTGGCTGTGAGCTTGCCAGTGCTCTCTAGCCTGGATAACAAAGTGAGACTCCTACGCAAAAATAAAATAAAAGAAAAGAAAAAGAAATAAATGATTTTCCTAAAAAGTTATGTTCTTTTTCCTTTTCAAATGCAAAATTATGTTATCTCAGGATTCAAAGATTAATTTTCTGGATGTCATTTCTGAGTTACCGTCCCCTCTCCTTGTCCCTCCCCTCACCTTCTCCCAGCTTTAACTTTCTATTTTCTTAACCTGCATTATGATCATCTTTGTACTTATCACTACCTGACACTATATGCTACTGTGAATGAAATGAAGCAGAGACCAGGACTCACTCGCTATTGTGTTTCAAGCCCCAGAAAGTAAATATACAATTTTTTTTTTAGTGACTAGACACAAAGTGAAATTCTCTTTTATATATGTCATTATAATTTTTTTACTTCTTTCTGTGTTTTACCACATAAGCCAATAACTACAATTTGCCTGTATTCGAATTGTAGACTGTCAGAAATGGAAATAACAGTAACAATAATAGCAATAGCAATAGCCGTAGTAGCACGGAGGCTTTATTGAGTGCTTATTGTGTGTCAGACACTAGGCCAAGTGCTTTACATGTCCCATCTCATTTAATTCTCACACAAAGCATAAAATATAGTTATTGTTATCATCTTCATGCTGAAAATTTAGGATACTGAAGAACAGAAAGTTTAAGTAACATGAGAAAAATAATGTAAAAACTTATAGTCAAGCCTCTTATTTCAGAGAAATAGAAGGAAACCCAGAGAATTAAATCCACTTGTTCAAATCCATACGGCCAGATAGTGTGAGATCTAGGTAGAGTCAGTCCCTTTCTATACTATGTGTATTATATCTGTGCTATTTATGACTAAGTCCCTGGTCTATGTTAGTATATTTGAAAATGCCACAATAACTGTAAAAGGGGCTTTAAGAAGGTAAGCTGTGCAAAATGTAGCCAGATCATATTATTAAGTATTACCAAATTGAACATGTGTTTTTCTATTTGAGAATGAGCAATTTTACTCAGCCACACAAATGGAATTTGAAGTTTAGGAAAATAGCATAATATTAAAACCCCACTTAACCCATTTTACAGAAGTATTTTCTCTCTTTTTTTTTTTTTCTTTTTTTTTGAGTCAGGGTCACACTCTGTCACCAAGGCTCATGAGCTCAAGCAATCCTTCTGCCTCAGTCTTCTGAGTAGCTGGGATTATACGCACATGCCACCATGCCCAGCTTTTTTTTTTTTTTTTTTTGGTAAAGACAATTTCTATGTTACCCAAGCTGGTCTCGAACTTCTGGGCTCAAGCAATCTTCTGACCTCAGCCTCCCAAGTGCTAGGATTACAGGCATGAACCACCATGCCTGACCCCATTTTACAGAAACATTTGTTTCATCAGGCAGATATTTACTGAGAACCTGTATGTGTCATATACTCTAAAAATGCTGATGATAAAACTGTGAGCCAAATAAATCCTCATAGTGCATATGGTCATGGCTAGCACACAGACATGTGAAATGACCAGTGAAATTCAGAGGCATAAGCTCTGTATTTGGGGGAAATACAGAGAGATCTGAAAGTACCTAGGAAAGCTAAAAAGGACAGCAGAAGATGGGGATTGGTGCGTCAGAGAACTTCTTATCGAAGATATTAACTAAGTACCTCCTCTCTGCCACACACCGCTCAGAATTGCTGGAGAGAGAAAGATGAGCTAGATACTGCTTCTGTCCTCAGTGCTTGTGCCATCTGGGGCGGGGGCTGGATGATACCCAGTACTCATGTAGCAGAATAAGCACTATAATAGAAATGCATGCCACAAACTAGGTGGTGCAGAGGCAGGCACTGTGACTGGAGACAGGACATTTGGGAAAAACTTACTCAGGTGGTGTCATCTTCGTCTGGATCTTACAACAGATGAGATAGATGAATACGGATGATCCAGAACCAGGTGAGAAATGGAAAGGCTTTCAGAGCAAGTGCAAGGACATTGCGAAGAAACAGAGCAGAGTAGAATCCCCAGATTCTTGAGTTATTACTTCTCATTAGGCTAAAACAAAGTTGCTTTTTTTGGTCTAAACTTTCACTGAAGATTATTTAAGAGGAGGTCATTTAATGGATCTGTAAACTAAAGGAATGCATGAATTAAATCTCAACATATCAGCAATGGCCAAAAAAAACCACTGCCTCCTTATGCTGACATGACTTACAGCACCAGCACCTGCTGCTCACGCCAGCTGGGGTTTGGGTGTTGCTGCTGAGGTAACACTCACCAACTGATGTCCTGCCATGAGTCGTTTTGCCAGGTTCCACAAACCAAATCTTAATGTTCCATCAGCACCTAATGAGGATTACAGTCATTAGTTAAATAAAAAGAACCATTAGGTAAGAAGCAGCATGAACAACATGCAATCCATCAATTTGGTGAATGTTGTCAGATGGTTTCTGGGTGCAGGACAGCTGTGCATCTAACTGCACAGGAGAATATTTATGTCTTCTGCCTTATGTATTTGTTTCTCTAATCCAAGGGCACAATAGAAAGTTGCTTAAAAAATAAACAGTGGTTGTGAAGATAGTGAAGGAAAACAATTTGCTATAAGGTGTCTAGTGGTGAAGATATCTTGAAATCCAATAGTGAATTAAAGGGAAGTTTTTGAAAAATGCAAAAAAATGGAGAGTAATTGCTGTGTATTGAGAGTAGTGGTTCTCTAAATGAGGTCCCCCAACCAACAGCATTAACGTCACTTGGGAACTAAGAAGTTCATGGGCACCACCCAGGACCTCCTGACTCAGAAACTCTGGAGCTAGGACCCAGCAGTCTATGTTTTGACCAGACCTCTAGGGGATTCTGATGTACCACACACTGAAATTTGAGAACACTGAAATACAACACTACTACTGTCAGCATCACCTGTGAGAATTTGTTAGGACTACATATTCTTGGCCCCACCCCAAGCCTACTAAATCAGAATCTTGGGAGCGGGCCCAAATAAATTGTTTAACAAGTTCTCCAGTAATTCTTGTTCATGTCAAAATTTGAGAAGCATTGATTGAACTGTTGGTTCAGCCCTGATTGCATATTTGAATCACCTTGGGAGACCATTGAGCTATTCCAAGCCAGATCACACACTACGCCAACTGCATCAGAATCTGTAAAGGTAGTACTCAGACATCAGTATTTTCAAATATTCTTTGAGTGATCTCAGAGTATAGTTAAGGATGAGAAATATTGTTCTAGAATTAGAAGCATTAAAGTCTTTTAGAGTACATAAAGACCTTAGGCAAATCAAAAGAGGGTTAAAACTACCACCCCTACACAAGGAAAATATGCCTCAAGTACTCTGGCTCTGTGCTTTGATTTTACCTTCAATATTCTTGAGTTATTTTGATTACGCATAGTAGTATTAATGTGAGCCTTGTTACTAAAATATTATGTTAAATTTTGCATTTTGATTAAGCGGGTCTAAGTTTATTTATCTTTAACTTCTGACCCAACTGGAACCTTTCCAACCTTGCCTTTGACCATCAGTTATGCTGTTGACTGTCCGTCATACTAGAAGTGCACACTATCACTCTATGAATATTTCAGGTGACTCCTTCCTCTGAAGTGATCATTCTTGTCCCCTCTTCATCTGGGGAGAGCCTACTCACCCCTTAAGGCAATGGCTCTCAACTTTGACTGTACAATGGACTCATCTGAGAGACTTGAAAAAATACTGGTGTGCCTGAATCCCACCTCCAGGAATTCTGGTATTCCATGATGGAGCCACGATGTGGAAGTCTTTAAAAGCCTCTCAGGATGATTTAAATGGGCAGTGAATATGAGAACCACTGTTTTAAGTCAAGCTCAAATTCTCTCTCCTTCAAGAAATTTGTTAATTCCTCTCAGCTTTCATATATTGCCATCATCTCTGAATTCCTATAGTTAATATTAATAGTCAATGATGCCTAATTTAACAACCTGTATGTAAATTTTTTTTTTTAAGTTTGCTAACTGTTTTAGTGTGCTTGTTTTTAATAACAACCTAAGTTGAGAGATGAGACTTTGCCACATTTTTCCTATTTCAGGTTGTGACTAGCACATTGTTTACTAATAAGGTTTGTTGTTGCCTTGATTATTAAATATGATGTGATGCCTGGAATTGTAACACAATAGAAGTGGAAGAGATTACCCAGGATTCTCTATGTGTTTCTCGCAATAGTGACAACTGTTTGTTGAGTACCCTCTATGCCAAAGAGAGATTAGCAACTTTCCCTGGGTCATACTATGTGGTACCTAAAGGGGTCCCAGTTCGTGAATTAAAATAAATATACTGTAGTTATACTGAAAGGCTCATATTTGTCTTATATACTTACTTTGCAGGAAACCCAAGGGGTCAATTTGCAATACTTGGATTTCTGGATATGTATAGTTATCTTTAAAAGCTACAAAAATTAAAATTTATTGTGTATCATATACGTCATCTAAAGTATTATATATACTAATCTGTATTATTAAGGGGGAAAAGGCCTGTATAAAGAACAATAGAATATAAGGCAACACCTTATTTTTTTATTTGTTTTTTTATAATCAGTATTTTTTATTATGATATTGTAGGGTACAGTTAAGGATTAGGTATACAAATATGCTTCGGTCAGACACCCTTGATGATAAGAGGTGTCTCCCCGTCCCCAGACAGATATTGAGTACCGTTAATCCCATCTCCTTACCCCCCCCCCCACAATTTCCCACCACTGTCAGTCATTTTCTTATAGTATTACGTTGGGGGTTCAAGGTTCACTATATGAGTGAGAACATGTGATACTCCGATCTTTGTTTCTGTGAGAGGTCACTCAGTATTACAGATTCTAGTTCCATCCAAGTTGCTGCGAAATCCATGATTTTGCTCTTT
>CAUYQG010099591.1:0-12016 GCA_963574415.1 Tarsius wallacei
GCTTGTTCTCTTGGGTAATGACAACTTCTGAGAGGCAATTCTTGCAAATATATGCATTTTGGAAGAAGGTGACATGGGAAAGGAAGCAGCTTGAAGAAGTTCAGCATTAGCAACTAAGCTCCCTTCTAAGAGGGAGAAAACCCTTAGTGCTGTACCAACAGCAATTTTGCTTAACAGGCTTTTTAAAAATAATGGAATGGGGAGACTCCTCTTATCAACGAGGGTGCCTGAACGAAGCATATTTGTATACCTAACCCTTAACTGTAGCCCACAATATCTTAATAACAAATATTGAATAAAATAAAACTAAAAAAAAATCATTAATCATCAGAGATGCAAATTAAAATCACAAAGAAATGCCACCTTACAGTAGTCAGAATGGCTATTGCTAAAAAGTAAAAAAAATAACAAATGTTGGCAAGGATACAGAGAAAAGGGAATATATACTGTTGGTGGAAATGCAAATTAGTACAACGCCTGTGGAAAAGAATATGAAGAACTAAAAATAGACCTACCAACAATCCCACTACTGGAAATCTACTCAAAAGGAAATATATCATTATATCAAAAAGATACCTGCATTCATATGTTTATTGCAGCACTACTCAACAGATGTGTCCATCGACAGATGATTGGATAAAGAAAATGTGTGTGTGTGTGTGTGTGTGTATGTGTGTATACACTATGGAATATTACTCATCCATAAAAAAATGAATGAAATCATGTTTTTATGCCAGCAATACAAAAGGAACTAGAGGTTAATAAACGAAATAAGTCAAGATGGAAAGCCCAATATCACATGTTCTCACTGATAAGAAGGAGCCAAATAATGTGTACACATGGGCATCGATGGTGGAATAACAGAAATTGGAGATTTGGAAAGGTGGAAGTTTGAGTGGGGAGGTAAAGGATGAGAAATTACCCATTTGCTAAAATGTACATTATTTGGGTAATGGATGAGCAAAAAGCCCATACTTCATCACTATGCACTATATCATGTAACAAAACTGTGTTTGTATGCCCTAAATCTGTAAAAACAAAAAGTTAAATTAAATTTAAAAAATATTCTGTCAGTGGTAAAAAAAATTGTTTCCTAACAAATGTACCTGTTAATTTATCTTTTGTCAAAGTCAATTTTTACTTTTAATTTTCTTTTATTTTAAAGACATGGGGTACAATTCAGGGTCATTTTTCACTTTTAAATGCATGTCTTTAGTTATACTAAATTGTTTATACATTTCAGAATTCCTTGTACTTTCCGATTTTTGTAATTAAGTAACCTTCTGCAATAAATGTAATTATTAAATGTGTATCTGACATTTCTTTTTTAGTTAAAATACTAATTTTTGGATGAAATTTTATTTTCATTTACTTGTACTTTAAAAAAATAATGCATCAGTAATCAGAAAAGACATTCTTTGTGAGATATTTCTCAGTTTCTGGTTTAAGCATATAACCACCATACTTGCAATACTATTCATATATAAAATCAAATACCTAAGGCATTTTATCTTACAGAAATGGTAGTTTCATATAATTTTGCTCATTATACCCGCTAAATTAAAAGACCATAGCAATTTTATGCCATACAACTATCATTTAAAAATAAACAAACTTTTCATAAAGGTCAGAAATTTTGATTTTTCAATCTTGAACTATGTTTCTATTTTACTCCTTTCATAATATTTATAATAGTGAAGAATATATTTGTTGGAAATATTCTATTGAAAGTTCTATTATATATCTTTAAAAAATAAAATATTTTCATATAAAATATTTATTAGTTATAAATTATATTTCTACTTTTGAAACATTTTTATTGATAATTTCTTCAGCATGAAGATTTCCGAAAATGTTTGAATTGTAAATGCTGGGAAAGCAACATGGTCCGTATCTACTTCAATTTCACATAGACATAAAAATAGTTCCAGGTGGTAAGAAATAAAATTTTTGCTAATACCATAAGGTTTTAAAATAATAGTTATAAAAAAATAGAAATAGGAAGTACTAGTAGAATCATAACAATTCAAGGTTCATCTGCATTTTCATTACCTCTCTCATCTGTATAGTTTTGAAAAATATGTATGCAATCATAAGGCTGTCCAAAATAATTGATTTATGTTTGAAATATTACCAAGACTCTGAAATAAACACTGCAAATTTTCTAAAATAATATTCGGTGTCTGTCTTTTAAAAATGTTTTATTTTTATTTTATTTCTTTTAGATAGAGACAAGGTTTTGCTATGCTGCCCAGGCTAGTTTAGAAATTTTGGGCTCAAGCAAGCTGTTCACCTCAACCTCCTAAAGTTATGGGATTATAGGCATGAGCCACCGCACCTGGTCTGTGTGTTTGTCTTCGATGTTGGAATTGACTGAACCTGTGGCAAACAAAATATAAGAGAATGTCTACTTTTCAAATGAGAACATATTTCTTCAGCAGGTTCATTATATCCCAAGAAAGAGAACTAAATAATGTTAATGCTATACAGCATTGTGAATGTGTTTGATACTACTAAATTGTATACTCAAAAATTGTTAAAATAGTTAATTTGTATTATGCATGTTTGTACAATAAACAAACAAAAATAGAGTTTTGTGCATTCAGTTATTTGAGTATCTGGTGTTTGAAGGTAAGTCATATTAGTATGTACAATAATGTTAGTTTTTTAGAAAGGTTTATAGTGGGACAGCACACCACTATATACTAGAATGTGTTGCATCCAACATGCTCATTAATTACTTAAGCTAACAATTCTGAAAATTAATAATGCCATAGAGAGTAAAATTGAATATTCTGCATGTTATAATTATGGTTCATAATAATATTGTATTTTTTTACTTCTCAGGATTAAGTAACTCTGAGAAGATGAAATTCATCAGAGACCTAGTAATATACATCCCAAATTAGAATGGTAGAAAATTAAAAATACTTAGGTGTTTTAGTAAATAGTAAATTTAAAATGAATATCAGTCAGGGTAAATAAAATAAAAAACCCACACATGCTATGAGTTACAATATAAGAGAGTTATTATATAAATTAGCATTGTACAATTGTGATAGTTGTGCAGTGAATAATAAAAATGGCAGTGGTAGTTAGTAAAGGAATCACCAATAACAGAAGCCCAAA
Organism: Tarsius wallacei; assembly: GCA_963574415.1. Taxonomy (NCBI): domain Eukaryota; kingdom Metazoa; phylum Chordata; class Mammalia; order Primates; family Tarsiidae; genus Tarsius; species Tarsius wallacei. The sequence goes on from CAUYQG010099591.1 coordinate 3,130, forward strand.
AAGTAAAGTCTCCAATGTCGATGACAAAAGGGTACCTGGTAGAGAAATTTAGGAGAATATGCTGTCTCTGTGGGCATAAACACACTATTGGTCAAAAGAACCAACACTCAGGAAGAAGAGTTATACCCACTGGCATCTCTGTGTTTGTCACCACATCTAGCAATGTTTATCTTAGAACAGTAGCTCCTGCTTCTCCACTACCTCCAAAAGCTCATGAAAGTTTCTCTCTTGGTGAAAAACAACACAGAAGCATCTATTTTATATTATCCCACAGGTGACTGATGTGCTGTTCAGTATTATTGTTGTACATTATGTTTTACTTTGCGAAATTCTATTGACCTGAATTCAAATTCATTTATCTTTTTTCTTTTGTAAAGTTAAGTGTGCAGTTGATTTGATCTAGATAATTTTTCACTGCAGATATTGTATTCTTTTAGTTCTTATGCTTTGGAGTTTCTATATTACTCTTGAAATATTTCATATCTTCATACATTCTATTCTTCTTTTACTGTAAACTCAATATTGTGTTTTAATAGTGTTTCTAAAGCCCTTGTCTGCTAATTCTAATATGTGTAGCATCTGCAGTCCTGCTTTTGTTGTTTATCTTTTCATTGTTTATACTTCAATGTTTTCTATTTTTTTTTTAGGTTTTGGTCCACGGCTTCACATTGTTTATTCAAGAATATTAAAGACTGAAGTATAATATTTTTGCTTGGTTATGCTTTTTGTTTTGTTACCCAGAAAATGCAAGTATTGTATCTGTCAAGTAATTAAGGCAAGGGAATGATTATTTGGATTCCAATAAATGTTGTTCTGAACAGTCCCTTGGTTACTTTTTTAACTAAATTGTGTGTGTACTTGTGATTTTCGGTGGGGGTAAGAATTTCTCTCATTGCCTTTAAATCCAATCCATAACAATCCTAACCTCTGTTGAGAGCTGATATGTATGATCTTGTCTATACTTGAATTTGTAGTAACTTCAGCTATGCCTTTAATTACTTTAGACTCAAATTTAGATTTCATCTCCACTGAGACACTGGAATATAAGCATAAATAGACTGTCCAATACTGTGAAGTCTTTATCTGATTTCAAACTCTACTTTCACGGCTAGCTAGCAAAATTTTCAGTGTGGGATAGAGAGGGTTTGGACCACCAGGTTAAGCAAACTATTTTTATGTTTGATAATCTTTTAATTCTAATTCATTGCACCAACAATTTTTAACTCTGGTTTTTCCTCTACCCTGCAATGTCTTTTTATATACAACATTTTCACAACTCCCACTGCCTAATCCCAACCCCAGATATATTATCTGAATGATTGAAAAAAGCTATTGCTCCTTGTTCCTCTACAAAGGACCAAGACCTTTCTAGAATTTAATTTACCAAGTAATATTTTCGTCTACTTTTTTATACATATTTGAATAAATTGTTTTTATTATCTTATGCTTTATTCTTTGTTGTTGCCATGGTTATGATTGGATTTGGCAGACTTTCACAACATAAGCCAACAATTCTACCTTACCCATTCACTTTGTTGCAAAAAAAAAAATATTAACACATAAAATGTAAATGTTCAACAAAATAATATTAAAGCATGCCAAAACAAAAATGCAAAGATATTTTTCCATAAATTATAATAGAATACAATTTACTACAACAAAAGTACATTATTATATAAATAAATACCCAAAAGCCAAATAAGAAAAGCACCAAACATCTTTAATGAAACACTCTAACTCAAGTAGAAATAAAATGAAAATATTTAAAATTATAGAGATTACACATCAAAAAAAGCAAGTAAACTTTATTTTAAAATTTTGAATTTCTGTAGTAATTTTCATTAAAAGTCAAGAACTCAGAGTTTCTTCTATAACCATATCATTCAAAATTAATTTGGAACATCTTACAAATGCAATAAGAAAATATATTAAATCATGTATATACATATTGGAAGAGAAAATATATGCTCATATTTATTTGCAGACAATTTGATTTTCAGCTGGAAAACTCAATAGAGTATGGTTAAAACACATGAAAATTGAATAACTTGCCAAGTTATAAGATTAAAACAAAATAATTTTCTCCATATTGATAAAAATCAGTTGGAAACTGATATTTAAAAGTTCGTTAACAATAATGACAAAGTTTATATGATACCAAAGATTAAATTTAATACAAAAATAGATGACCGATATGAAGCAAACTGTGCTAGCTCATATAAGAGCATGGAATTTTAAAATCTTAAAAAAGATATTTCATATCCCTAAAAGGAAAGACATACTATAATATAATTTTTCTTTCTTCTTTTCTAAAATTTAAATAATTTAAAGATAATATGAATGAATACATATAAACTTAAAAAAAAATATTTTCAAAGAACATATAAACACTGTCAACTGATCTATGACACAGTAGCAAAGGCAACTTAATGGAGAAATGATAAACTTTAACAAATGATGCTAGAACAGTCACATGCAAGAAGTGAATTTAAACTGTAGAACTTGCACCTTTAATAAAAATTGACTAAAAATGAATCATAAACCTAAATGTAAAATTAAAACTATAATACTTTTTTTTTTTTGAGTTGGAGTCTAACTCTGTCGCCCAGAGTGGAGTGCAGTGGCCGCTCTTGGCCACCGCAGCCTCGACCTGCTGGGCTCCGGCAATCCTTCTGCCTCAGCCTTCTGAGTAGCCAGAATTACAGGCATGCGCTACGACGCCCAGCTGATTTTTTTTGATTTATTGTAGAGATGAGGTCTCGCCAAGTTGCCCAGGTGGGTCTCGAACCCGTGGCCTCAGGCAATCCATTCACCTCAGCCTCCCAAGGTGCGGGATTACAGGCTGAGTCACCGAGCCCGGCCTATAAAACTTCTAATAGATAGCATAAGAAAAATTTTGGTGACATTGCGTTTGATGATTGCGTATTAGATACAACACCAAAAATCAAAATTCATAAAAAATTAATGTTTCTCCTGGGTAAACATGGAAATCAAAGAAGAAATTAAAAGATTACTGGAAGCAAATGAAACATCTTACAAAAACCTCAGGGATGCTATGAAAGCAATATCAAAAGGGGAATTCATTTCCTTATGAATATACATCAAGAAAATGGAAAAATCACAAGTTAACAGCCTAACAAATCACCTAAGGGCCTGGAAAGACCAAACTACCAAAATGTTAACTTCAACGTAAGTATCCAGATCACCAAGGTAAAAGCCCAAACACAGGACATAGAAGGCAAAAATATCTGGGTTTTTTTGTTTTGTTTTTTTTTTTAATCAAAGTCCCACTCCGTTGCCAAGACTGGAACATTCACAGCCACTGCAGCCTTGACCTGCTGGGCTCAGGCAATCCTTCCACCTTAACATTCCAAGTCCTGGAACTAAAGGTGTTTGCCACTATGCCCAGCTAGTTTTTTGTTTATTATAGAGATGAGGTCTCTCCATGTTTCTCAGGCTGTTCTCAAACCCGTGGGCTCAGGCAATCCTCTCACCTCCACCTCCCGAAGTTCTGGGATTATGGATGGGAGCCACCATACCTGGCCAGAAGGCAAAAATATCATAGAAAAAAAATCAATGAAACGAAAAACTGGTTCTTTGAAATAAGATTGATGGAACCCTAGCCAGATTGACCAAGAAAAAGAGAGAAAAAGCCCAAATAAACACAATCAGAAATGCAAAAGTTCAAATCACAACAAACCCTGAAGAGATACAGAAAATTATCAGAGATTACTATGCACATCTGTATGGAAACAAACTCAAAAACATAAATGAAATGGAGGACTTTCTGAAATCACACGACTCCCAAGAATGAATCAAGAAGAAATTGAGACATTAAATAGACCAATAACCCAGGAAATCAACTCCATCATAAGAAAACTACCTACAAAAAAGTCCTGGAGCAGATGGCTTTCCAGTGGAATTCTACAAAACATACAAAGTGGATGAGATATCAATACTATTGAAAGTATTCCAAGCAATCGAGTAAGGTGGAACTCCTCCAAATTATTTTATGAAGCTAATATACTGATCCTCAAACCAGGTAAAGGCCCAACAAAAAAAGAGAACTACAGGTCAATATCCCTAATGAATGTAGATGCAAAAATACTCAACAAGAGTCTAGCAAATCGGATCCAACAACACACCTCAAAAATCATCCACTACACCCAAGTAGGCTTTATCCCTGTTATGCAGGGCTGGTTCAATATCCGCAAGACCATAAATGTAAATAAATACATCAACAGACGTAAAAGTAAGAATGACATGATTATATTGTTAGACTGGGAAAAAGCTTTCAATAAAATCCAGCATCCCAACTTGATAAAAAACCTTGAACATCTAGGCATAGATGGTGATGGAGGTGGTCGGAGTGCATGGTTCTCCACAAAAATAAACAGGTGAAGAGAGCAGTATTCCCCATAGGGTGTCAGCAAAAGTTGTATGAATGTCTGATTGAGTGGAGACGTGGAATAGAGAGGACCAAGATCTCCCGCATAGGCAAATGCCTTACCCATCTGCTTGAACCTCAGAACGCTCTTTGCCCCAAAGGCAGGCACGACCTTTACAACATCACCCGGAAAGGAAAAAAAAAAGATTAAAACAGTCAAGAGGTGTTGCCTGCTGCTGCAGCCTTCGTCTCAGGTCAGACATCAGCAACACAAACTGTGAGAAAATATACTAGAGTAACACGACCAGAGTTCCAGCTGAGGAGATCCAGACGCTCCATCCCCCAACTGAAGCACTTACAGTCTGCTTCCACAACCCTGCTGAACAACCCAGTCCCAGATCACAGCAAAATGACAGTGAGTTTTAAAATGACCTAGCATCCTTTTTCCCAGTGATCTGCAAGATATGTGACTCAGGTGGGCAACTTTCTGAGCAACACACATGAAGAGACCTGAAGATAAGTGAATCAGCTGGGGACATTTCACAGCCTCCCCCAACTCCACAGGGTAAACAGGGAGTTAAATTTGAAGCATTTGCAGTCTGCACTGCAACCTAAGGATCCAGTCTCTGCTCACAGCAGATGAGTAAGGGTGAGTTTTAACGTGGCACTATACTCTTTCCCCAGTGATTTTTGAGACGTGTGACTCAGGTAGGCACCATTAGAATCAGCACACATGGAGAGGGCTAAACATAGGTGGATCTGCTGGGGACACCTTCCAGCCTCTCCACAACTGCAAGGGGTGAACAGGGAGACAGATTTAAAAGTTGAAAGCTCCTACCTTCCAAAATCACTCCCCTTTGCCACTAGCTAAGGGAAGCATTGCTTGGGTCACTCTTACAAGAAGCCAGGAATATTGAAATTTCCAAAAAAGGGTACTCAAGAATTCCATAAGTTTTGTTTTGTTGTTGTTGTTGTTGTTTGGGGGTTTTGTTTGTTTGCTTGTTTGTTTCATTTTTTGTATCTGCTTGATTCTATTTTTTTTAATATAGATTGTTGGGAGTGGGCATTTTGTTCCATTTTACCCTTTCTCTTTCTTCTTTCTGTCTATATGAGTGTGAAAATTTCCTGATATTATAGGTTTTAGTTTCCTTGGGGTTTTTGTTTATTTGTTTATGTGCTGTTTAGGTTTTTTTCTTTCTTTTTTTAATTTTGTTTTGTTTTTGCTACTGTTTTGATTTGGTTTTCTCTCCCTCTTTCTCTTTCTGCCTCTCTTTGCTTGTCTCCCTGTTTGCCAGTTTGTATGCTTTTCCTCCTCTCCTTTGTTCTCTCCATTGTCATCCCCTACACATTCTCTCTTTATTAGCTCCTTTTCCTTCCTTCATATTATTTTGTACCCAGGGGAGATACATATGCTCCCATTGTATGGACATACTGTAAGGTGGTGGGAAGCAGACCCCTGGTGACCCACACACCAATCAGCAAACATTGTGATTGTCAAACAGTTTTTGAAATTTAGTGGCCCCTAACATGTCTCATTCAAATTTCAAATCTTCAAGGGGGTAACCTAGCTCCCCTGCTCCAAACTGCCCCCCAAAAGTTGAGGTAATCCAGAGGCTTTATTCAAGGGAGAATAGGAGGCTCAGCAAAAAGAAGTGAAAACTACTCCCTTTCTCATTGAGCAACAGAAGTAAAGTAAAAAGAAAAACCCACTATGAATGAAGAAACACCAAAGAAGAACCACAGACACAACAGAAAGTCCAAAGAGGATATTCCACGAATATAAAGACTTTGGAACTCAAACAATGAAAAGCACCCAGATTGACTGGTGTCAGACTACAGATACAGAGATCAAGGAATGGATGGAAAAGATGAACAAGAACCAAGGAAAGCAAGGTGAAAACATGAAAGAACTAATGACTGAGATGCAAACTATAAAGAATGGAGTAAATGAAATAAATGATAAGTTGACAAGCATGGAAAGCAGAATTAACCAGGCTGAAGAAAGAATCTCAGAATTTGAAGATGAAATTCTGGAACTAATCCAATTTGTTAAAAACATAGAAAAGAAACTTAAAAAGATAGAACAAAACCTTCAGGAGATGTGTGCCTATACTAAGAAGCCAAGCCTAAGACTGATGGGTTTCCTTGAAGCAGATAAGGAAAATGAGAACAGCCTGTAACAAACATTCCAAGGGATCATCCAGGAAAATTTCCTGCATCTTATCAGAGACATGACGGTCCTAGTGCAAGAGATACAGAGAACCCCTGCAAGGCATCAAATAAGAAGACCAACTCTTAGACACATAGTAATTTGCTTACACAAAGAAGGTGTAAAAGAAAAAATCCTAAAGGCAGCAAGACAGAAAGGTCATACTACTTACTGGGGAAGACCAATCAGAATAGCATCAGACTTATCTACAGAAACACTACAGACTAGAGGAGAATGGAGCCCAATCTTCAAAACACTTAAAGATAAACAATTCTAACCAAGAATTTCTTACCCAGCTAACTCAAACATCATCAGTAATGGAGAATTAAAATCCTTCCCAGACACTCAATCCCTAAGAGTGTGTGCTGCCTCCAGACCAGCTCTACAAGAGATGCTTAAGAAGGTATTAAGCACAGAAGAAAGAAAGAAAGGAAGAAAGAAAGAAAGAAAGAAAAAAAAAAAACATGTTCCTTCTAAGAATGCAAGAAAACAAAGACCAGTGAAGCATGCATCATGACTGTGAGATTGAAAACACACACATACATCAACCCAAAAATCAAAAGAAAGCCAACAAACAAATAAGTAAACAAACAACAAAGTCTCTAAGAGCCTCATGACAGGGATAAACTGTCACATCTCAATAATCAGCTTGAATGTAAATGGACTAAATGCACCACTGAAAAGGCATAGAATGGAAAACTGAATAAATAAACATGATGCAACAATATACTGTCTTCAGGAGATGCATCTCACCACAAGGGACACTCACAGACTCAAAGTTAGAGGATGGAAAACAAATTTTCAGGTGAATAGAACACAAAAGAAAGCAGGAGTTTCAATCTTAATATCAGACAAAATAACCCTTAAGCTATCAAAAATTAAAAATGACACAGAAGGACACTACATAATGATAAAAGTTTTAATTAATCAACAATAAATAACCATCCTAAACATGTATGCACCAAACACAGGAGTACCGACTTTTATAAAGCAGCTACTAAGTAAACTTATAAAAGATATTGTCTAAAACACTATCATAGCTGGGGACTTTAATACCCCTACTATCTACCCTAGATAGATCATTGAGACAAAACAAAATCAACAAGGAGATCCATAATCTCAACCTGATGCTTGACCAAATGGACCTAGTAGATACCTACAGAACACTTCACCAACAGCCATGAATTAGATTCTACTCATCATGTACTCCAAGATCAACCACATCCTTAGCCATAAATCAAATATAAACACATTTCATAAGATCAAAATACTGCCATGCACTTTCTCAGACCACAGTAGAATAAAAATAAATATCAACACCAACAAGTGTCCCCTCAAACCCACAAAGACATGGACACTAAAGGTGTGATGATGAACAATTCCTGGATCAATATGGAACTCAAAGAAGAAATTAAAAGATTCCTGGAAATAAATGAAAATGAAGAAATATCTTACCAAAACTTCTGGGATGCCATGAAAGCAATACTTACAGGGGAATTCATATCTCTACAAAACATATGAAGAAAATGGTAAGATCACAAGTAAACAGTCTAACAAGTCACGTAAGTGAGCTGGAAAAACAAGACCACCAAAATCCTAACTTCAGCAGAAGAATCTAGATTACCAAAATAAAAGCCCAAATAAGGAACATAGAAGACAAAAATGTCATAGAAAAAAATAAACAAAACAAAAAGCTGGTTCTTTGAAAGGAGATTGATGGACCCTTAGCAAGACTGACCAAGAAAAAGAGCACAAAAGTCCAAATAAACACAATCAGAAATGCAAAAGATCAAGTCACAACTGACCCCAAAGAAATACAAAAGATAATAAGAGATTACTATGTATACTTGTACGGAAACAAACTTGGAAACCTAAGTGAAATGGAGGACTTTCTGACAGCACACAAACTCCCAAGGTTGAAACAAGAAATTGAGACCCTTAACAGACCAATAACAACCCAGGAAATTGACTTCATTGTAAGAAAAATGTCCACAAAAGAAAAAAACTAATAACCAACCAAACAAAAAAACCCCGGACCAGATGGTTTTCCAGCAGATTCTACAAAACACAAAAAAGAGCTGATACTAATCCTATTGAAAGTATTCCAGGCAATCAAGAAAGATGGAACTCTACCCAAATCATTTTATGAAGCTAACATCACATTGCTATCCAAACCAGGTAAAGATCCAACAAAGAGAGAAAATTACAGGCCAATATCCTTGATGAACATAGATGCAAAAATTCTCAATAAGATTCTAGCAAACTGGATCCAACAGCACATCTCAAAAATC
>CAUYQG010099593.1:0-23354 GCA_963574415.1 Tarsius wallacei
GAATCTTCTTTCTTCCTTCTCTTTCTCTCTAACTTACTTTTAAATAAACTTTTCTTTCTTAACCTTTTTGTGTGTCGCAATTCTTTACAATCTACTCGGATCTCTGGGTTCCCAGCACGGCACCTCCGGCTTGCCAGCCCCGGCAGTGCTGCACGCCTTCCCTGCGCATCTCCACCCTCACAGGATCCATCCATATCCTAACACCAATTTCCATTGATAGATAAATGGAGACACAAAATTGGCATAGACATACAATGGAATACTACTTTGCCTTAAAAAGGGAGGAGATTCTGACACATGCTACAATATGGATGAATCTTGAAGACATGCTGAGTGAAATGAGCTAGTCATGAAAGGATTAAATACTGTGTGATTTCACTTGTAGGAAGTACTTAGAGCAGTTAAACTCATAGAGACATAAAGTAGAGTGGTGGTTGCCAGGAACTGGGGGAAGGGGAGAGTTACTGATTAGTGGACAAAGTTTTGGTTTTGCATGATGTAAAAAGTTCTGGAAATAGATGGTGGTGATGGTAGCATAACAATGTGAATATATTAATACCACTCTACACTACAAATTGTTATAATGTTAAATTTTATGTTATGTGTATTTTACCACAATTTTTTAAAAATGCAAAATGTCTCCTCAGGATATATCCCTTTCTTGAAAAGTGATAGATTTATATCTGAACTATTCCACTTAATTGTATGATTCCTCCTAATTGTATAATCTCAGGCTACACATTCTCTCAATTTAAAAAAAAACCTATTAACTACCTACACAGTACATTTTTATGTATGAGAAATAAATGAGTATTTACTATGAAGTGACTTATAAGTGGTAAGCCACATTCTGGGTAGGAAATAAATGTCATGCGAAAGCTACACATGAGTGGGAAATTTGTATGGAATTGTGATCATTTCCAGTGGACAAAATAAGGGGAAGCTTTCGTAAGGTATCTAGCATTCGAGCTGAGCTCCAGAGAATGGGCAGAATTTGAAAAGGTGCAAATACAGAGGGGCATTTAAACCAGAGGGAGAGGCATAAATGAAGGGCTCAAAGTGTAAATGGTGTATTTGAGCAAATAACCATGTTGACAGGAGGGTCAGGCAAAAGAGTTAGACCAATTGGAAGTGGTCAGATTATGAAAAGTCTTGAATGCTTGCCTAAGAAATTTGAACTTTTATTCAGTAGACAAAGGGAAGCCATTATATTTTTAAGCAGAAGGCTTAGTGGAACTTTTCAAATACTATTACAAGCCAGGCTCGGTGGCTCAGCCTGTAATCCCAGCGCTTTGGGAGGCTGAGGTGAGTGGATTGCCTGAGCCCGCGGGTTCGAGACCCACCTGGGCAACTTGGCGAGACCTCATATCTACAATAAATTAAAAAAAAAAAAAAAAAAAAAATTAGCCGGGCATGGTAGCGTGCGCCTGTAGTTCCAGCTACTTGGAAGGCTGAGGCGGAAGGATCGCCGGAGCCAGCGGGTCGAGGCTGCGGTGGCCGGGAGCGGCCACTGCACTCCAGTTTGGATTACGGAGTGAGACTTCAACTCAAAAAAAAAAATATTATTGCAGAGGTATACAAAATAGATTGAAATGTAGATAGATTGGAATAAAGGAGACCAATCAAAAGGCTATAGAAATTTTCAAGTCGCGAGCTATTCAGGGCTAAGCTAAGATGGTGGTAGAGGATATTAGAAGAAAAGGATACAAGTCCTGACGTCAGATCAGTAAGTAAGTCTTAAAACTCTTTAATGCCTTACAATTGATGCAATTGATGTAAGGCCTGTAGTAATCTTGAATCTTTCTAATAGGTGTTTCCAAGAAGAGGCTTACATATCCAGCCCACATCTCTGTTCCGGGTTTCAGAATCATGTATCCTGCCTTTTGGATATTGTCATCCGAATGTTCTCCAGGTCCCTCAAATTAAAGATGTTTATTCTTGAGCTTATAAACCTTTTTGTTCTCCAGATTTCTGATTTTTCCAAGAAATAACATTTGTGCTTTTTCCTCTTATTAAAAAAGTAACATGTATTCTTTGCTGAACATTTGGAAGTAACTCCACGGTACCAAAAACAAAACAAAAAAACTTACTATTAATCCTACTGGAAAATGATTTTTTAATAAATAAATTTTATAATTATTTTTACAGTCTTTTTTTTTTTTTTTTTGAGTTGGAGTCTCACTCCATCGCCCAGACTGGAGTTCTGGCAATCCTTCCACCTCAGCCTTCCAGGTAGCTGGAACTACAGGCGCGTGCTACCACGCCCGGCTAATTTTTTATTTAATGTAGAGATGAGGTCTCGCCAAGTTGCCCAGGCGGATCTCGAACCCGCGGGCTCAGGCAATACACTCACCTCAGCCTCCCAAAGCGCGGAATTACAGGCTGAGCCACCGAGCCCGGTTATATATTCACAAGTTGACAAGTGGACACACAGTCACAACCTGCACAGAATGACAATTGTCATAACTTAATATGGTGGGATTCCATCCTCCACCCGTAATGAGGTCTAGCCACTCGCCACTCAGGAGACTCCTCATGAATTTCTTTCTGTTGCTGACCTTCAGAAGTCAGCATTTGAGGTGTCTTGTGAGTAGGAGCCTGGGGCTGAGTGGTCAGCCGCACCACCCCCATCACACACTTTCCCAGTGAAAGGAGGGTCCCTGAGAAAATTAAAATAAACTTAGCTCACATTTTGCCTCAGCATAACCATTTTTGCTTACTGACACACTTTGAATCTAGCACAGGTTAGACATAGACAGATACATTTCCATTAGACAGGTTTTAGAAAGCATTCAGACATTTCACTGCAGGCCAAGCTGGCAACCTACCCCAGCCCCGCAGCAAATCAAAGGAAAACTCCATCAGATGCAAGACAAGGACAGCCCAACCTTTCAATTCATGGTTTGACATAATAATCTCTAAGAAACTTTCAGTGTCCTTGTGGAAGGCAAAAGGCCAGAGAGCACTCCTTAGCTGGCCGAAGCCATAGAAATGATAACAAGACCGTCTTTTAGCTAAGGAGTTTGTGGATTGGAAACATCTGACAGGTCTCTTGCAGGAAAAACTTCTCCCCTTGTCTCCGCCCATCTAGCCCACCTCCTGAGGGCATGAGATGCTAATGTCTGGCCACTCCAAGATCTAAGACTCATGTGGCTACAATCAACATCAAAGACCCAAAGACCGGAGCCCTGGACTTTCATTTTGGCCCGGACCCCTCCCACCCCCACCCAAACCCCCCTTACCCCAAAGGCCCTTAAATATACTCAGTTCTTGGCCCTTGGGGCCACACTTGCCTCCCATATCAGCCTGCTTTCCAATCTGTGAAAGGTGAGTAATAAACTTTACTTCCTTCTACTTTGTACTTGGTTGCAATCTTGCATTATTTCTGTGGTACCGGCACCCATTCACCTTGCCTCAGTTTACCCTTTCACCCAGGCTTTCATCTGTACCATTCTTGCTCTCCTCCAGGGATAGGCAACTCAGTACCTCACAGAAACTTGATCTGCCTCTGGAGAGGAGGTTCTCTGCGATGTTGATGTGAAACATATCTCCCTAGTTCTCACAGCAAGTGTACCGAGAGAGAGCTGCCCAAAAGGCTCGGGGGAAGCTGTAAACTTCTCACGATCAAAAGGTAGAAACCGCAAAAGCCCCAGAATGGCCCTTCCACATCATTTCATGGTCAGTACATCTCTGGATTCCAGGGGAGCAGGAGACTCCAACTCCCAAATGCCAGGGACTAGAGAATGGCACACATTTGGGATCAGACCCAGAAACAACTTCTGTGAATCTTGATTCTGCAATTTACTCGATGCTGGGTTGGGGCCAAATATTTGACATCTCTCTGCCTTCATATATTCATTTATGAAAGAGGAACAAAAAATACCTATGATAGGAGAATAAGATGTGTATCCAACTTAGCACCATGCCTGGGATCCAGTAAGCAAGGCTGGTTACTTATTTTTGTTGTCTTCTCCATCATCATCACCATCATCATCGTCATCATTTTGGTCATCACTGGAAGATTGGACTCAGACCACAGGCAGATGAGATGCCACATTTCCCAAGGGTTAGAGTCGCTGGTGTGTTTTTCTGTGACAGCAGATCTTTGCTGGAACCAACACGGATGTAAGGTTCTTAGACCTGGGGGATGAGGAAGAGCTTAAGCCCCCTGTGATAGGAGACCCCTGAGTAAAAGGCTGACATCAACTAAGGAGAGGAGTTTAAATAAATAAAAGAGCAATCCTGAAAAGGCATGGGGTGTGTGGAGATACAAAATGGCATCCAATGTCTCCACAAACACAGCAAGGAGTGTGTTTTCCTTCTAGGAGCGTGAGGGTCAGTGACACCTGTGGGTGTGGCTTGTGTTTGTGTGTGTGTGTTTCTGTGTATGCCTGAGTGTGTGCATGTGTGTATGAATGTGTGGTTTATGTGTGGAGGAGTGTGCACATGAGTGTATAAGTATGTATGCACTGGTGTGATGATGTATGTGTGATATAGATGTGTGATAATTGGCGTGGAAGGTATATATGTGAATGTGTGTTTGTGGTAAGCATCTAGGTCCTAGTATCTGTGCATATGTATGGCTGGTATGTATATATGCATGGGGGTGTGTGTTGTGCAAATTGTATGCATGTGATGTATGTATGTCCTTTTGTGAGCATTCATGGTGCAGGTATCTATGTATGTGTTTCTGTGTGACTGTGTGTTTATGGCTCAATGGTATGTATCTATGCATGGGTGTGTATGTTGTGCGAGTCCCGCGTATGTGTGTGATACATGTATGTTTGTGAGCACTTGTATCTATGGTGTGTGTGCATGTGTGCATATGTTCCCCCTTCTAAAAGGCAGGGTGACATGGTAGCTAGGTATTACTGTGGAGTCTGGGTAGCCACCCTGTTCCGCCTGCAGACAGGCAGCCCTGGGCATTGGCTTCACCTTCTCACATTCCTCCTTCCACAGAGGCATTGATCACAGCACACACCTTCTAGGTTACTGTGAAGACTAAATGAGACAGAAGAGCTCAGAGCACATGAGATACCCAAACTCAGCCAGGCTTGGCCCAGAGAGTTCTGGGTCCATGTGGTCCACAACAACCTTTTATTTCAAAGATCTGACTGGTGAGTCTGGCTGTCAGGCAGTAACATTCCAACCTCAGTTCTAACAATACTCATAAACTGTAAGAAGCATCATGGTAGAGGGAGATTCTTAGAGGGGGTCAGGGTCTTGGACTCCATCATACCAAGGAAAAAGTAATCATGTTTATGTCTCTCCCAAACTCAGGACCTGATTTCCAACCATAACCCATGAGTACAAGTGTAAATCAAGCTCCATCCCAAGAGTGTTTATGCGGGCTCATGCCTTGGCCTTGAGGGCTGCAGGGCTGGGTGCCATGAGGTCCACATACCATGAACAGTGGCCTTCCTTTATGTTGGGGCAGCCATGAGCCTGGCCCAGCACATCATCTCACTTAAGTTCACCCTCAGTCAAGATCACACAGCTGGTATAAAGCAGACAAGGTTAACTGACCTCATCCCTGTTCTTACATCCCTGATGGGTTCCTCATAAGTAGGAAAATAGCCCCTGCACCAAACTCCTTGTTTCTTTTGACCCCTCCTAAGACTAAAATCCAAGTTCTGTGATTTCAGGTAAGTTTGTTTTTTTTTTTCCCACCACTATCAGATTTGGTTTCAGTTTCTTTCGATGAAAAACTGAGGATTTTGTGAATATTTAATTGTGAGTGCACAATAATGACAGTTTTACTTTTTTTTGACATCGGGGAAAGATATACAACAGTCAGAATCCTCCTTCATGCTCTGAGGCTGAGAAACCTCTAAACAAAGACCCCAAACACCCACTACTCCTGAGCCCCTGGCAGACACAAAGGCCCCAGTCTGGGGGCTGAGCCCACCCCCTCACACCCATCCCAGACACAGCTATTCTCACCTAAAGAGGAAGTTCAGGTTGAGTGTTTCTATCCGAGGAGTGATGTCTCCAAGACTCATCTCCTTTGATGTCTGGTCTCGTTAGTGGCCAAGTTAGAATAGACCCCGACTGGGTTAACTCCATTCATATTCTTCTCTAACTCACCTACTTTGCTATTTAATAGTACATGCTCTTGCCTCTTGGCCTTGTAATTTTTACTTTGCATTATAAAATTCCCCCAGTTTCTTTGAATCTATTTAGTCAAAACACAAAAAGCTACTCTCCAGCCACTTATATCCTTCAATTTCTACTACTCAGCATGATCTTAAACAATATTTTGCGTTCACGACAGAAATAGACACAAGGTGGCAGAGGAAATGTAGGTCATGCCAAGTTTTGGTTTGGGGGTTTTTGTTTTGTTTTGTTTTGTTCTGTAGCCCAATAAAAGCGCAAGTCCTCTAAAGAAATCTTCCCGGCAACTATGAATACGGCAAGGTAACGTAAACGTGAGGCACTGGAGATTAAGGTCATAGGAAGGATCTTAAAGCAGTTATAAGCACATTTGTGAAAAAATACACCCATTTCTATGTGCTGCCGAGTGCTTATGTTGCCAAATACATTTCTGAGAAGTCTTTGGAAAAGAAAAGCCTTGTTTACTAAGCAAGTTGCCTGGTTGAGATCAGTGGAATAGAAAAATATTAATTTTGATAACGTGAGCCTGATTAAGTTGTGGGGAAAGGTAGGGACTGGGGGTGGTTTCTTTTAAGAATAAAATCCTGAGATTCTAGAATGTGATATGCCCAATTTAAAAATCAAAGCAAGCCTGGCTCGGCGGCTCAGCCTGTAATCCCGCGCCTTGGGAGGCTGAGGTGAGTGGATTGCATGAGCCCGCGGGTTCGAGACCCACCTGGGCAAGCGAGACCTCATCTCTACAATAAATCAAAAAATTAGCCGGGCATGGTAGCGCACGCCTGTAGTTCCAGCTACTTGGAAGGCTGAGGCAAAAGGATCGCCGGAGCCCAGCAGGTCGAGGCTGCGGTGGCCGGGAGCAGCCACTGCACTCCAGTCTGGGCGACAGAGTGAGACTCCAACTCAAAAAAAAAACAGAAAAAAGAAAACGTGTATTATATAGAAAAGGGGCTGAAAGATCTACCAAACCGTTAACAAGTGGTTCCCTAGGAAAGTGGGAACTAGAGAGGGGAAGTAAGTAGCAATGGTAACTTCCTTTTCTAACTTAATGTACTTCCTCTACTGTTTGAAATTTTTACAAGAATGCTTGTTTTATCATTAATTTTTTAAAGTGTTAAATATCTAGTATTCTTCCTTGATGTTAGCAGAATACAATTTCACCAAATTAAAAACTAATTCTAGGCCGGGCGTGATGGCTCACACCTATAATCCCAGCACTCTGGGAAGCCGAGGGTTTGAAACCAGCCTGGGCACCTTGGAGAGACCTCGAAATAAATAAATAAATACTAATTCAGTTTTTTGTGTAACTACTCAAAAGATATACTCCAAAAAACATGGAAGTAACTTCTAATAATACTACCAATGCCTTCTAAGTATTCTTCCTGTCCTTTTGGTAACTCTTCTACCACAATTCCTCCTGCAAATTGTTGCCAGGGTAATGTTTCCAAAACACCACAGTAGTCCTTTCATACTTCTCAAACATTCTGAAGGATTCTGAGAGCTATATACTAAGTTTAAATGCCTCCATCCAGCAGTCCAAGGCTTATACAAACAGATCTGGTCACAACTTCCTATCTCCCTTGCGCATACTCTTTGCTCATGCACAAAACTACACACAGAACTACATTCACTGAATTGCCCTGTACCTGCCTGCTTCTTCCCTCTGGATGCTCTTACCCATCAAAATCCAGGGCCGTCAAATCCCATCTTCCCCTGTGACCACCTAGTAAAAAATCACGTTCTTGATGCCACTGTTCTTGTGTACCTTGGGTATCAGTACTTGTGGACCATTTACCCTAGCTGGATTTTAAGTTTTTGTATGGCAGGAACACTGCCTTATACAAAGCTTTTTACCTATTCACTGCAAAATATATAGCACCTTGTATTTAAAAAGTGCTCTATACAAGTCTGTTGAATATTAGATCCCCTTAAGAAGTTCCTAAATTAGGTATCTGTATTAAATGAAAGTAATCTGAAGAGTCCTATGATTAATCAAAGTTAATTTCCATATTGGACTATACTATATATTCCAACAGTTCTGAAGAGTGCAATGAAACATACAAGGACTCTGGATTCTAGAATATCTAGGTTTGACTCTCGCTTCAGCTACTTATTAGCTACATGACTTCAGGAAAATTACTTAATCTCTTTGGGCCTCAATTTTTGCATCTATGAAATGGAAATATAAGCGCTCCCTTGAGAGGTTATTGTGAGGATTGGAAACAATATACGAAATACTTAAAAGCATTGAGCACAGTACTAAGCCTCCTGTTTGCTTCCAACATTTGGCAGTTATAATTGTTTTGCCTTTAGACAATAAGCTTCATAAGGGTTCTTAGTTTCTCCCCGGCACTGACAAGAACTGAAAGCACATCACCGTATAGGATCACCCTAGACTGGGCTCATAAGCTTTCTGCCAAGCAGTGATTTTAGGAGCCCCGCTTTCTCATAGCAGGTGTTGTCTGGGAGCAGTCTACTACTCCAAAGCTAGGTAGAACCTCTGGGGCCTATGCCATCACACTGCCCAGACAGGGCTTCTGTTCTTGTTCTCATTCACTCGAGTTTCTTGCCAGGACTAGAGCCTGGAGTCCTGATGGTCACCACATCCCTGAGGATTTATCCTGCTCTCATTCTCCCAACATCTGGCCCAAGGCCCAGCCTGTATCAACCTCAACCTGGATGAATATTTACAAAACCACACCTATAGCACTTACAGATCTGACATCAAGAACCAAGAGTGCCCAATAATTTCCACTGGCTTGTAACACACGCCAATCCCACTCCCACAAATCAACATTTGGCTAGATGGGAACTGAACTCATTAAGCCCTTGCAAATGACGTGATCTGGACTGTTGGAGGCATTTAAATGAATGTGAAGGTCCCTTTGGTAAGTCTAATTCTATTAAGTTATACATATTTACTCTTTCCATAGGCCTCTCTAGCAGCTATCTACCTAACACCAAAATACTAAGTGTGCAGAATCAAGGCAAAGTCGTGCCAGGAGGCATGAGAGGCTGCATTTGGCGTCAGTGCTTGTTTTTTTTTTTTTTTTTTTGAGATTCTTTACATGCAGTTTGCCCAGTTCCTGATGGGTGATTTACAAGTGTACCTGCCCACACCATACTGAGTGTTCAGCAGTTTCTGACCAAAAACAGTATGACCCCCTGCCCCACCTCCCTATTCACTTAGTCTTGCCCTGAGTGACTTTCTTTGTTGATTTTTTGTTTCCCAAGTGAAAAGTCCTCAAAGGGAAATGTTTTTGCTGATGTAAAAGAGATGAAACAAAAAAATAGCAGAAGCACTTAAAGGGCATCAAAATTGATGAGTTCAAAAACTGTTTTGAGGGCATGGAAAAAGCATCTGGATGGGTGTATTGCATCAAATGGAGAGTACTTTGAAGGTGACTGAAGTTTAAACATGTAAGAATAAATACACAATTTTTATAAATAAATTCTGTTTTTTGGGGGGCAGTCTCTCCTCATACATGAGTTGCTTATCTAGTGATTTTTTGTTCATTTATACTTCTTTACGTCATCATTTTCAGGAAGAGGTGAATTTATTGCCCAAAAGATTATGTACATTTTTAAAAATTGCTTAATCAGTACAATCATAAGTAATAAATCAAAACTAGATAATAAAAAACAACTTAATTTTCATAGAGCCAACTACCAAGCAACATGGAAAATTGTACTTACTCTTCCAGGAACCAAAGGGATAGTAGCTTCAGCCTTGGTTCTCTCAGCCTCATCATAACTGGGCAGTGTGGTAGCTACATTATAAGATGGGGGTTTGGGAAACCCAGACTCATCCTTGTAGTCAAAATATGCTGCAGAATTTAAAAAGTAAGAATTGTCAGATGACTAACTGAATTGAAGAAATAAAAGGATTTCCACTAACTCTGGCAAACAAAACCTAGCACTCTCCTAAGAGCACATATATAATAACTGAACCAAAAAACCACTGATAGACAAATGTAAAAGACTAGGGATGATTTCTAAGTTTATCCATTTCTCAATTGCTTAAAATTCAGATTCACTTTGTACCCTCCCTCCCAACTGCTCTTGAAACTCTTTTTTTGATGTCATGTCAAAGCATACAGTGTTTTCAAGGAGTTCAGGAATCAGCTGGCCCTGCTACCCACCTGTATTTTCTGCAGAGATGCTGCTGTAAGGTGGGGGAGCATCACCTACAGCCTGCTCTGGTACTCCAGTCTCTTCATCATTCTGTAACTAAATACAAATTCCTATTTTAATGCAGGTATAAAGCCAAGCATAAGACTCAAAAACTGGGACAGCCTTTCTGGAAGGCTATTTGGCAAAATGTTTTGAAAGCCTTAAAATACGCACATCCTTTAAGAAAAGTATTCTACTCCCAGGAAGTTATTCTAAGGAAATATATAAAGAGGCAGAAAAGGTAAATATAGGTGCTGTTGCAGCAAATATTAGAAACAACCTAAATTCCAATCATAGGGGACTTAAGTAAAATTACAGTACATCTCACACAGGACTACTAAGCAGCCATAAGAAAAATGGGATGACTTAAGTATACATTCATTTTTAAAAAGCTAAATTTGCCTAACAGTATGTATCATATAACTTTGTTTTTTAAAAAGACACACATCGGACATGGTGGCTCACGCCTGCCTATTAATCCCAGCATTTTGGGAGGCAGAGGCAAGAGGATTACCTGAGCTAAGGGGCTCAAGACCAGACTGAGCAACATGGTGAGACCTTGTCTCTACAATACATCAAAAGATCAGCCGGGCATGGTGGCACATGCCTGTGGTTCCAGCTACCTGGAAGGCTGAGGTGGAAGGATTACCAGAGCTCAGCAAGTTGAGGCTGTGGTATCCGTGAGTGTGCCACTGCACCCTAGCCTGGGCAACACAGTGAGACTCTAACTCAAAAAAAAAAAAAGAAAAAGAAAAAAAAAGACACACAGATAACGGAACAAAGGTCTAGAATGATAGACCTCTACAGTTTAACACATCTCTAGGTAATGGCAGTACAGGGAAATATTTTCCTCTCTTTGTTTATATGCTCTAATTTTTTGTAATAAACACTTATAAATTATATACTTTTTTTTTTGAGTTGGAGTCTCACTCTGTCGCCCAGGCTTGGGTGCAGTGGCATACTCACGGCCACCCCAGTGTCAACCTGCTTGGCTCTGGCGATCCTTCCACCTCAGCCTTCCAAGTAGCCGGAACTATAGGCATGCACAACCAAGCCTGGCTAATATTTTTCTTATTTATTATAGAGATGAGGTCTCACCACATTGCCCAGGCTTGTATCAAACCCACGGGCTCAGTCAATCCACTTGCCCCGGCCTCCCAAAGTGTTGGTATTACAGGCTGAGTCACCAAGCCCAGCCTATATACGTTTTTAAAGTTAGAAAAATTATCTGTTAAGACAAAGACAAATCACAGGTAAACCATGTTACCATTTATTCAGTTTGTGCACAAAAATTAAATCTTAAATGAGACATTTATGAAAACATAAAATTCCACCTAATTCGACATATAACCTCTGTTAATATATATCCCTTTTTTCTCATCTCAGCAACATTCTTGCTGACCAAATTTTTGAAATAACTCACTTCAACAGAAAGTGTGTCTGCCTGCTAGTTTAGATAGTCTATCCAAGTCATCTTCACAGAACAAAGACATTTCATTTTACTTTTCCAGTGTGACAATAGGTTACATTAATTTAAAAGACGAGCTGGCTGAGATTGGGAGTCAATCTGGAAAGTGACAACAGAGTGTGTAACGGACTTAGGGGTCTGGTCCTGGCTTCAGTATCATAGTGAGATATAGAGCCACCTGAGGTACTTGTCAAACACACACCACCTCCAAACCACACTGCTACAAAGAACTCTCTTATCCTGTGGTGTCATAACACGAAGTAGAACTCCTTAATCCATTAAATCTTAAGCAACCATTTGAATCGCCCCTCCCTATGCTATTCAAAACCATATGTTAACAAACTTTTCTAATTAATGTTGCAAAAGCATTCAATTTCAAATGATTCTTATAACAAATTCTCACCTGTATCTACCATCTGAGTACATTTTTTGAATCCTAGTAATCAAATGCTAAACTTAAGGCACTCCCAAAATAACTGCATTTGTAACCTAAGATAATTCTTCCTTTTAAACAAAGATAAACTGGGCAAAATAGTTACAGTACAACCAAATATTCCTGAGACACCTGTACTTTCTGCAGAGATGCAGAAATCAGTGAATTATTTAAAGAGTGTTCATGGAACCATGGCTCACCTGAAGTACTGGTTTTAATGAAACTTAAAGCATATAACGTTACTTGAGCATACTTTCAACTTCCTCATACATCTAACTCTTTTGCCATGGGAAGGCCACAAAAAGCAGCAAAGAGTCAACAGCAAGAACAGAGGCAAATCCAGAGTTTTTGAAAATGTTGCATTAATATACTGTAGCCAGTAATATCCTTCATTTAAACCCAGCTTGGTATTTCTAACCCTTTTTGTATTTCCTGAGCTTGGTCAAAGTAATCATGTTACCTCTGCATAATTCAGGGCTCAGAAAAGAAACACGGCAATTCTAAGAAACACAGAAGTCCAAAGAATAAAGAGGTATAAAGGTCTTACATGTCTGTATTGGTAAAATAGGCTGTCTGTCATCTAGCAACATGGAAATGTTAAATTCCATCATCCCTAACCACACTAACAGATAACAGGGCAAAGAAATTCCAACCTGGGACAACCCCTTTGGGTCCCCTCCCACTGTGGGAGCTTTTCTGCCCTCTCAATAAATTTTGCTTTCTTAAAAAAAAAAATTCTAACCTTTTCAAAAACCCTAATTTTTTCATTGGTGAGGAAAAGAGAATCATTTCCAGGTGATTTTGCTCAACTAAAATTCACTACTCTAGCATCATGTACTAATTATTTCCAACTGGAAAAAAAAAATTTAGAACACCCATTATGACTATGGGATAATCACAAGACCTCACTGTACAGTAGCCTTCCCACTCTGGTTTATTTCTATAAGGCTGGTGATAAGATTAGGCCCTATTAAGAAAGCTGTTTAAGGCAGGGCATAGTGGCTCACACCTGCAATCCCAGCAACTTTGAGAGGCCAAGGCAGGAGAACTGCTTGAGCCCAGCTGTTCAAGATAAACATATCAAGACTTCAAGTCTACAAAAAGATAAAAAAATTAGCTGGGTTTGGTGGCACACGTCTGTAGTCCAAGGTACTCTAGGGGCTGAGGTGGAAGGATCACCTGCGCCCAGGAAGATAAGGCTGCAATAAGCTGTGATTGCCGTGATCATGCCACTGCACTTCAGTTTTGAAAACAGATTAACAGACCTAAAAAAAAAAAAAAAAAAAAAAAAAAAAAGGGAAGGAAAGAAAAAGAAAAAAAGCAAACTGTTTAAAATAAAACATTACAGGCCAGGCACGGTGGCTCACACCTATAATCCCAGCACTTTGGGAAGCCGAGGTGAGAGGATTGCCTGAGCCCACAGGTTCAAAATCAGCCTGGGCAAATTGGTAAGACTTCATCTCTACAATAAATCCAAAAAAACAAAACAAAACAAAATTTAGCCAGGTGTGATGGCATATGCCTGTAATTCTAGCTACTAGGAAGGCTGAAGAGGAAGGATCGCCTGAGACCAGCAGTTTGAGGCTAAGTGAGCGTGCCACTGCACTCTAGCCTGGGCGAAAGAGTGAGACTCCAATTCAACAAATAAATAAATAAATAAATAGAATAAAACACTACAATGTAGGGGGAAGGCAATCACCATCAAAAAGTCGCATTTACTGACCACCATCTGTATGAATAACTTGCAGAACAATAGAATCCTTACGTGTACATCTTTTTTACACTTCCAGGGCAACAACAAGTCAGGCATTCACCAATAAAGCGGGGAACAAGTGCACCAGAACTAGAGTGAGCTATTAAATTGGTTACTCAGTTCCAAAGTGTATTTTTAAGATTCCCCTTTTGCCGGGCATAGTGGCTCACGCCTGTAATCCTAGCACTTTGGGAGGCCAAGGCGAGAGGACTGGGGTTTGAGACCAGCCTGGGCAACTTGGTGAGACCTCATCTCTACAATAAATCAAAAAATTAGCTAGGTATGGTGGCTCGCGCCTATAGTTCCAGCTACTTGGAAGGCTGAGGCAGAAGGATCACCTGAGCCCAAGCAGGTCAAGGCTGTGGTGGCCAGGAGCCTGCCACTGCACTCTAGCCTGGGCAACAGTGAGACTCTGACTTAAAAAAAAAAAAAAAAAAGGCCGGGCTCGGTGGCTCAGCCTGTAATCCCACGCTTTGGAAGGCTGAGGTGAGTGGACTGCCTGAGCCCGCGGGTTCGAGACCCACCTGGGCAACTTGGTGAGACCTCATCTCAACAATAAATCAAACAGTTAGCCGGGCGTGGTAGCGTGCGCCTGTCGTTCCGGCTACTTGGAAGGCTGAGGTGGAAGGATCACTGGGGCCCAGCAGGTCGAGGCTGCGGTGGCCGGGAACGTGCCACTGCACTCTAGCCTGGGCGACAGAGTGAGACTCCAACGCAAAAAAAAAAAAAAAAAAAAAAGATTCCCCTTTTCTGTCCCTGGGAATCTTCCCTGTGTAGCCACCCTGCCATGTCCCTGGAGCTCAGGGACCTTCAGGCTCTTTCCTGATTCTCCCAGAGAACAGCTGTCATTGTCACTTTGGGGTTGTTAGAGTTGGAAAGATGCCCAGTCTCCTCTACCAACTGTGCCAGTGGAAGCCCGAGTCCAAGAGAACTGTCACAGAACCTGGGGTGTAGGGGATACTCCGAGAGACAGGTCAGAAGAGTGGTGGGAACTTCTGCTCTCAGTGCACAGAGCTACTGGGTAGGGGCAGGAGGGGAGACACCTTTGTTTGACTGGGTCACTGTGATAGATAATAAATAGCTGTCAGGGACTGGATTCTTTTCTGTCATAGTTTTTGTTAAAATTCTGATCAATTATATTTGCCTCCACATATGATTTAAATGGCATTTTCCAAATAGACCTACACAATTACCTACATGTGCCACATAAGGTACTGAGTTTAATACAGAACTCCCTCTAACTACCTATGTCTCCAACACGGAGACAGAAGTCATCCAATCATCTGAGAATACAGATGGCTGTGCCCTTCCACCTTCCTGTTACCTGTGCTCCTCTCTATCCTGAGCATACTCCTCTATGCCCTCACTTCAGATACATCACAACTGGCCACCGTGCCTCTTGGCCTGATCATCCTCAATGTTAAGAACACTGATCGTTTTTTAAAATAGGTGCTACTAAGGTTTTGTTCTCAAGACTAAGCCTGTAAAACATAGCACATCTGAAATTGATTTTCTTTCCCTCATCACCTTTCCCTGTACCTAGTACTGCTATTAGAAATGACATTTTAATAAATCACCAAAATCAGAAATCATACATATTTCTAGTTCTAATAGAAAGTATTGGCACTACCCTCCTCCCCTAGGTAGTTCTAAAGGTGATCTTCAATTTAGAAATGAGTTGTTTTTATCAACAGTAGAGTCAGGCTAGGATGAGGGCTAAGTAAGAGACAGCATTTAAAACTGTACCAAATGGCAGGTCCTGAAGGCACTTAAAAGTCATTCCTGGATTCTCTGTATTTACTAAAAATGAGAGGACAATAAAAGGACCCTACTGATATACCTCATAATTCATACAAATAAAAAGCAAGTGAAAAATAATGCTGAACTATCCAATAAATCCATAAAGTTGCAAGTATTTGCACTACTCAAATCTTTTGGCTGGGTATTACTTAACTTTTTTTTTTTTTATTTAAAGAAACAGTTTTGCTCTGTCACCCACGCTGGAGTGCAGTAGCACTATCACAGCTCACTGTAACCTCAAACTCCTAGGCTGAAGCAATCCTCCCACCTCAGTCTCTCAATAACTGGGACTACAGGTATGCGCCACCACACCTAGCTAATGTTTTAATTTTTTGATAAAGACAGGGGGCTCTCAATGTTGCCAAGGCTGGTCTTGAACTCCTGGTCTCAATCACCCTCCTGTTTCAGTCTCCCAAAGCACTGGGATTACAGGCGTGAGCCACCCTACCCAGCCAGCGTCCTAATTAAACAGCAAGAAAATTTTTATATAAACAGTCCCTGTTTAGTAAATAAACAGAGTAAATAAATAACAGGATAAATAAACAAACAAGTGTGACAAAGAGAAATGCATTTGCATTTACTTATTAAAACATTTATTTTGCTTAAAGGCCCTTCATAAAGTTATTAACAGTAAATCTTGGAAAATCCTAGGTTAATGTCTAAATTTTAGTTTTAAATATTATTTACCAAGCCGGGCTTGGTGGCTCAGCCTGTAATCCCGCGCCTTTGGGAGGCTGAGGTGAGTGGATTACCTGAGCCTACGGGTTCGAGACCCGCCTGGGCAACTTGGCGAGATGTCATCTCTACAATAAACCAAAAATTAGCCAGACGTGGTAGCGCGCGCCTGTAATTCCAGCTACTTGGAAGGCTGAGGTGGAAGGATAGATGGAGCACAGTAGGTCGAGGCTGCGGTGGTCGGGAGCGGCCACTGCACTCTAGTCTGGGTGACACAGTGAGACTCCAACTCAAAAAAAAAACAAAACACCTATATATATATATATATTATTTACCACTTCTAATCTTAGAGTTAATTCTAAAATTTTTACCTCAAAATGGAATTTCTAAACCTCTCATTATCAACCCATTACCCTTTAAGTCCTACCAAACAAGACAGTATAATTACAGAAAGTAAACAAGCACATTTCTGTAGGTAAACAACTGAGCATGCTATTTTACTGTTGCTCAGAAATTGCCACTAAGTCTGTGTGGCTTGTAAACTTATTTTATATAACTGTAAACTGTGTTATTCTAACAACACCAAATTCCTTTTTTTTTTAATAGAAGTCTCACTCTGTCGCCCAAGCTGGAGTGCAGTGGCACGCGCACGGCCACTGCAGCCTCTGTCCACTGCACTCAGGTAATCCTTCTGCCTCAGCCTCCCAAGTAGCTGGAACTATAGGTGCATGCCACTACGCCCGGCTAATTTTTTGATTTATTGTAGAGATGGTCTCACCAAGTTGCCCAGGCTGGTCTCCAAACCTTGGACTCAGGCAATCCTCTCACCTTGGCCTCCCAAAGTGCTGGGATTTCAGGTGTGAGCCACCGTGCCCGGTCACCAAATTCTTTACGTTCAATTCTTTACAGTTCACTATTCAATTGTTATTAATTAGAGGATGATATTTTAAATTCTGATAAGAGACACTAAACAATAAAAAGGCAACCACGTTAAAAATAGGTAGCTGTGGGCAGTGGCTCATGCTTATAATCCCAGCACTTTGGGAGGCTGAGGCGAGAGGACTGCCTGAACTCAAGGATTCAAGACCAGCCCAAGCAACTTGGTGAGACCTCATCTCAACAATAAATAAAAAAATCAGCCGGGTGTGGTGGCATGCACCTGTGGCTCCAGCTACTTGGGAGGTTGAGGTAGAAGGATCACCTGAGCCCAGCAGGTCGAGGCTGCGATGGCCAGGGGAGTGCCACTGCCCTTCAGCCTGGGCAGCAGTGTAAGATTCCAAATCAAAAAATAAAAAATAAAAAGGGCAGATGATTTGAACAGACATTCTCCAAAGAAGATACACAAATGGCCAGCAGACATGAAATGTCCAACATCATTAAGTCATCAGGGAAGTGCAAATCCAAAACGAAGACATGATACCACTTCATGCCTACTAGGATGGCTAAAATTAAAAAGACAGTAACAAGCTAATATAATATACATCTGGTGGGAAAGTAAAATGGTGTAGCTGCTGTGGAAAAGCCTGGCATTTCCTTAAATAAAAAAAGTTAAACACAGAGTTATAATAAGACCCAGTAATTCCACTCCAAGGTATATACCCAAGAAAACTGAAAACATATTCACACAAAAATTTGTATGTGAATGTTCTCAGCAGCATTATCCATAATAGTCAAAATGATCATCAACTTGGACATGGATAGACAAAATGTGGTATTTCTCTCCATACAATGGAATATTATTCAGTCAGAAAAAAGTGATGAACCTTGATTTAGCAAGAGAATGCTGATTTGGAGTAACCTTGAAAACATAGTAAAAGAAGTCACAAAAGGCCATACATTCGATGCCTCCACTGATATGAAATGTCCAAAAAAAGGCAAAACCCAGTCGGGCACAGTGGCTCAAGCCTGTAATCCCAGCACTTTGGGAGACAAAGGCGATAGGGTTACCTGAGCTCAGGGGGGTTCGAGACCTGACATGGCAAGACCTCATCTCTACAATAAATCAAAAAATTAGCCGGGTGTGGTGGCACACGCCTGTGGTTTCAGCCATTTGGAAGTCTGAGGCAGAGGGATCACCTGAGGCTGCAGTGGCCATGAGCATGCCACTGCACTCTAGCCTGGGCAATAGAGTGAGACTCCAACTCAAAAAAAAAAAAAAAAGGCAAAATCCATGGAGACAGAAAGCAAATCAGTGCTTACAAGGGCTGAAGAAGGGGCAGTGAATGACTGCTAATGGGTATGAGTTCCTTTTTGGAGTAACAAAAAATGTTTTGGAATTAGACAGTGTTGTAATGATGTACAACCTTGTAAACATAATAAAAATCACTTACTTGCCCACTTTTAAAAAACTAAATTTTATAATATGTGGATTTTTTTCTCAAAAATGAAAAAGAATACCTTCTATTTTTTGTTTCTTTTATTATGAATAGATCAGTATGAATGTAGTATTTTCTTTTTTAAAAAAACAAACCTATATTAATATAAATTTTATTTAAAACAAAACAAAAATTTACTCCAAATTATTCTCTTGCTAAACCAGTCTCTATATCCTGCTACAGAAAGGAATACTGATCACACCAATATTCCCTGAGCTTAACACAGAACTCATATTTGTGAATGAATGAAAACACCACCAGCCTGGGCAGTACAGCAAGGCTTATCTCTACAAAAAAATTTAAAAATTAGCCAGGAACGGTGGCATGTGTTTATAGTTCTAGCTACTCGGGAGGCCGAGGCCAGAGGATCACTTGAGCCCAGGAGTTCAAAGCTATAGTGAGCCATGATATCACCACTGTACTCCAGCCTAGGTGACAGAGCAAGACCTCATCTAAAAAAAAGAAAAAAACCAAAAAAGCAGAAAACAAGAAAAAGAACATATTGAATTATAAACTGATTATTAGTTTTTTTAAAAAAAACCTTAATATATCATTTCCTGAAGACACAAAGTGGGGTAAGACATTATTTTTTTTCTACTTTAAGAACTTAAATAAACATAACTTTAAAAAAGCAAGCCCTCAAATTGTTCCTGAAGAACAAACCCCAAACCAAATCCCCAACAATATCTCTCATGTTAGAAGAAAAAGGTAAGTGGAAAGCTTCTTAAAACCAAAATGAAAACACAATTAAAAATCAAAATTCAGAAAAGCAAAGTAATCAAAATGCTTTTTAAAAGTCAATACAATAATAGATGAAAAGAATACTCTAATATCTAATACCGCAGCAAATCCTCTTAGAATGACCATCAGTTTGTAAAGCTTTCTATTTAAAGATTTTTGTGGTTATCGCTGCTAACATACATAAATACAAATGATGAATACAACTTGGTTTGGAAGAACATACTCTAAACATGTTGAGTCCTTACAAATAAAAGAGCAAATACTGTGATCTAGGATCACCAATTTCATGGGTTTTCTTTTTATCTATCTATTCCTCACCTTAGGTCCAAGTACCAAGTAAAGGCATACCATCCAGAGAGGATACAAGAAAGGCAATGTGGTAGCCACTCATCTGCAACTTCAACTTTCCTGAGAAGCCAAGGCACTAAGAGAAATCATTCCTCATCCACAAAGACACGAATCAGTAACCACGTGAGGCACCAGATAACTGTCATCAACCTGCCAATCCCTGGGATTCGGGTCTTACATCCAAATCCTTCTAGCATTGATGGCCCCACCAAAACACCATCAAGCAAATGATCCTCAGTGTTTCCTGGCTCTCAGTTTCAGCAAAACCTACAGTCGAGAGCCTTCCAGGTTAATGGAAAGTTCCTGATGGGTCAGGATTAGATAATGACAGGGAAATAACGAGGGACAATCACCCAATATTTCCAAATAGTTAACAGCAAGTCTCTTTGCTTGTGAACACACAGCATTTTTCTTTTTTTTCTGAGTTCGAGTCTCACTCTTTGTTGCCCAAGCTGGAGTGCAGTGGCATGCTCACGGCCACCGCAGCCTCAACCTGCTGGGCTTAGGTGATCCTTCCGCCTCAGCCTTCCAAGTAGCTGGAACTACAGATGCAAGCCACCACGCCCGGCTAGTTTTTTGTGATTTATTGTACAGACGGCCTCATCAAGTTGTCCAGGCTGGTCTCGAACTCCCAGGCTCAGGCAATCCTCTCGCCTCAGCCTCTCAAAGTGCTGGGACACTTGACTCTGACAGTATGGCAGAAATGGTTCATCTTTTGTTTACAGAGTAAATAATATTAAAAATACTAGCTAGACTAGGCTTATTTTTAAATAATTTATATAAAATTCTAGTCTATAATTTATATGTAAATACACTTGTGCTTAAAAAAAAACCCTACATATAGTTTTCATCTAAGATATGTTAAAGTTCTAACAAAAACATGGAAGCAAAAACAAGTTCATAATTATTCATCATTTAAAAGGATATATTAGTCGGGCTCGGTGGCTCAGCCTGTAATCCCACGCTTTGGGAGGCTGAGGTGAGTGGATTGCCTGAGCCCACGGGTTCGAGACCCGCCTGGGCAACTTGGCGAGACCTCATCTCTACAATAAATCAAAAACTAGCCGAGCGTGGTAGCGCGCACCTGTAGTTCCAGCTACTTGGAAGGCTGAGGCGGAAAGATTGCCAGAGCCCAGCAGGTCGAGGCTGCGGTGGCTGGGAACGGCCACTGCACTCCAGTCTGGGCGACAGTGAGCCTCCAACTCAAAATATAAATAAATAAATAAATAAACAAATAAATAAAAGGATAGATTAACCCTTTGCACTTGGATATCTCCTCTGAGGGGATATTGTAAATCTAGCAAACCACTCGACATAAAGAGAGTGCTGATGATTGTACAGGACAAACTTATACCAGGGCAAATTTTTAAAAAATGTAGGTTTCCTTGAAACATTTTTCCATTCAAATTGCATAAAAAAGCAAATAAAGAGACTGAATATATGCTGAGATACACATTTTAAAAAATCAGCTAGCATCAGGTAGAAAGAGTATGTGTGAAGTGCTTTCACAGTGGCACACAGACTGGACAATATATTATATATTATTAATGTGGGAGGAAGAAAATGAGACTGCATTGTCTGTGTGAACAGAAAAACACCAGGTGAAAGACATCAAACAAATTACTATTGCACAACATGTGTCAATGAGCCTGCAATGAAGGTCAGTGACTATGTCATACATTACCACACATTAGAAAAATAAAAGACAAAATTTTGATTTTGTCATAAAAAAGTTCCTCAATGCCCAAAATTCCATTATAAGCCAAATATCATTACAATAAAATAATTGGTTTCAAGGCTATACTATTTAATATGAAGTGATTCATTTTTCACTATTTCATAAATAAGTGGTCAAGTTGCTGGTAGGCAATCCGCAAGATGTCTCCAAGTGCAAAGTGTTAAGCAACCCTTAAAAAAAAAAAAGGTGTCACAACAGAACATAGACTACAACTGGCATCTACTCAAGAAGTCTTTTAGATTTCAAAAAACGATTCCAAAAATCCTTTGTTGCTATTTATAAGCTCACAATGGAGCTAAAAGGATTCTGGACTTGGTATACAGAACATTCCTAGCCTCTATTAAGAGTTTACTTAGGCCAGGCTCAGTAGCTCAACCTGTAACCCCGTGCTTTGGGAGGCTGAGGTGAGTGGATTGCCTGAGCCCGCAGGTTCGAGACCTGCCTGGGCAACTTGGTGAGACCTCATCTCTACAGTAAATCAAAAAATTAGCCGGGTGTGGTAGTACGCGCCTGTGGTTCCAGCTACTTGGAAGGCTGAGGCGGAAGGATCGCCGGAGCCCAGCCGGTCGAGGCTGCGGTGGCCGGGAGCGGCCACTGCAGCCTAGTCTGGGTGACAGAGTGAGACTCCAACTAAAAAAAAAAAAAAAAATTTTACATACACACATAAATATATAGATATGCATATATCTATATATTTAGGATACATATAACATATATACATATAGACATCTTAAAATTCTAACTTGTAAATAAATCATAAAATGTAATATTAAAATTACAAAATAAGTCAATATTTTAAAGTCAGTCCAATGCAAAGTTATTTTGTTAACCCTACCTAGTAAAATACTTAAATCAGTGGGATTTGTACAACTTTTCTAACAAACAGCTGCACTGCAGAGTACTAAAAATGCAAATGTATTAATGTAGATAGCTAACCTATAAGAGCAGAATCAAATGTGAATATTGTTGTTCAAGCATTCTATTCTCTCCATTGCCTTTGCTTCTGCCACAATAGATAGTCAGAAGTTTGAATATTTCATTCAACAAAATTTTACCAGACACTACTACATGCCAAAACCACATCAATATTTGCCATTTTTCCACTTAATGTTTCTGAAAAAACACTTCCATTTTTAAATTAACTTACTGGAAAGTTTAGTTGTTATTTTAGCTAATACTATTTAGGCTGATAATTTTAGAGGTTAAAAACCTAATTCAATACAATTTTTGTTAAATGATGCTTTATGTACAATTATTGCGATCAACAATTGTCAACAACAAGGACAACTGTTTTTCATTAAATCTATTAACAAGCACTATCCCTAAGATACTACTATACTAAAATACAGTAGTAGTTCGTGAAGGCATAGTAAATGGTAGCTTCTACTTGTTTCTTATATGTAAGTCAGTATTTTCTACTCTGTGGTCAGCTTAGTTTTAGGGTCATCAGAGAGGAAGATATATTTTTATCAGTAATTTCCCACAGAAGGAGCATATGTCCACATTATTGTTCTTCAAAATGGGTGATCAGTTTATATCTTTTTTTTTTTTTTTTTTTTTTTTTTTTGAGTTGGATTTTCACTCCATCACCCAGACTGGAGTGCAGTGGCCGCTCCCGGCCACCACAGCCTCGACCTGCTGGGCTCCGGCGATTCTTCTGCCTCAGCCTTCCAAGTAGCTGAAATTACAGGCGCGCGCTACCATACCTGGCTAATTTTTTGATTTATTGTAGAGATGAG
>CAUYQG010099594.1:0-18903 GCA_963574415.1 Tarsius wallacei
GTTCTTAATGGCATCTAGAATGAGAAATCCTTTCCAGAAAGTTTTCAATTTACTTTGCCCAGATCCATCAGAGGAATCATATCTATGGCAGCTGTAGCCTGACATTTCTTAAATAATAAGACTTAAAGGTGAAATTACTCCTTGATTCATGGGCTGCAGAATGGATGTTGTGTTAGCAGGCATGAAAACAGCATTAATTTCCTTGTACATCTCCATCAGCACTCTTTGGTGACCAGGTGCCTTTTCAGTGAGCAGTAATATTTTTAAAGGAATGTGTTATTTTTTTTTTTGGCAGTAGGTCTCAACACTGGGCTTAAAATATTTAATAAACCATGCTGTAAACAAATGTGCTGTCATCCAGGCTTTGCTGTTCTGTTTATACAGCACAGGCATGTAGGTTTAGCTTAATTCTTAGAAACCCTAGAATTTTTAGATGGTCAAGGAGCATTGACTTCAGCATGAAGTCACCAACTGCATTAGCCCCTAATGAGAGAGTCAGCCTGTCCTTTGAAGTTTTGAAACCAGGTGTTGAGTTCTTGCTAGCTATGAAAGTCCTAGATGACATCTTCTTCCAGTATAAAGCTGTTTCCTTTACATTAAGAATCTGTTGGTCAGGCATGGTGGCTCACGCCTGTCATCCCAGCACTTTGGGAGGTGGAGGTGAGAGGATTGCCTGAGCCCCAGGGTTTGAGACCAGCCTGGGCAACTTGGTGAGACCTGTGTCTATGGTAAATCAAAAAATTAGCCAGGCATGGTGGCTTGTGCCTAAAGTCCCAGCTACTTGGAAGGCTGAGGCAGAAGGATTGCCTGAGCACAGCAGGTTGAGGCTGCGGTGGCTATGAGTGTGCCACTGCCCTCCAACCTGGGCAACAGAGTGAGACTCCTACTCAAAAAAAAGAATCTGTTGTTATTGTACTTTCTACTTAAAATTTGCTAAGAGGATTAATTCTGAATGTTCTCACCACATACACACAAAAAGGTAACTATGTAAGGTGGTAGATATATTTGCTTGATTATGGTGATTATTCGTGAGGTATAAGTATCTCAAATAATCACATTATACACTGTAAATATACACAATAAAAATTTTTAAAAAGAATCTGTTGCTTAGCATAGCTACCTTCATCTATGATTGTAGCTAGACTTTCTAGAAAACTTGCTGCAGCTTCTGCATCAGTGCTTGCTGTTTCACCTTGCACTTTTATATTCTAGAGATAGCATCTTTCCTTCAACTCCATGAGTCAACCTCTGTTGGCTTCCAGCTTTTCTTATTTTTTTCTGCAGCTTTCTTGCCTCTCTCAGCTTTCACAGAATTGAAGAGAGTCAGGGCCTTGCTTTGGCCTACGGGGATGTTGTGACTGGTTTGATCTGCTATGCAGACTACTCAAACTTCATCTCAGCAATAAGGCTGTTTTACTTTCTTATCATTGGTGTGTTCACTGAAGTAGTACTTTTAATTTCCTTTGAGACTTTTCCTTTGCATTCACAACTTGCCTCACTAATGCCGGAGGCCTGGCTTTTGGCCCATCTTGGCTTTTAACGTTACTTCCTCACTAAAGTTAATCATTTCTAGCTTTTGATTTAAAGTGAGAGACTTTCAACTCTTCCTTCACTTGAACACTTAGAGGCCATTGTAGGGTTATTAATTGGCCTAATTTCAATATTTTTGTGTCTCAGGGAATAAGGAATCCCAAGGAGTAAGAAGCCACTGAAGGGTTTTTAAGCAGAGAGATGGGAAAATGGTCAGTCAGTGGAGCAGTCAAAACATTCATAATATTTATTGATTAAGTTCACTTAATAGACATGATCTTATATGGGCATGGTTTGTGACTCCCCTCAAAAATTATGATGGTAACATTAAAGATCACAGATCACTATAACAGACATAATAACCATGAAAATATTTGAAATATTGTGAGAATTACTAATATGTGACACTGAGACACGAAGTGAGCACATACTGCTGGAAAATAGACACTGATTGGAGGGAAATATGGGTGGATTTAGGAAGATCCCATGCAGTGCTATTTCATTGTTGTAAGCAAGAGAAGATGAGGGCTTAGACTCCAAGGAGATGGGGAAATTGGGCATACATTTTGGAGGCCAAAATGGCAAGACTAGGTGATTGATTGTATACGAGTTGTGAGAGAAAAGGACTTCAGGTTTCTAGCAGAAGCAACTGGGTGGATAGTTGGAGAATGGGAATCACTGGAGGAGGA
Organism: Tarsius wallacei; assembly: GCA_963574415.1. NCBI lineage: Eukaryota > Metazoa > Chordata > Mammalia > Primates > Tarsiidae > Tarsius > Tarsius wallacei. The sequence continues at coordinate 2,220 of CAUYQG010099594.1, forward strand.
GCAGTGAGGAACAGATCCCAGACTTCAATTGTGGAGGTATTGAGTTAGATATGTTTATGAAGCATCTGAGTGGAGATACTAATAGGAGTTGGATAAACTGGTCTAGTCTCAGAAGGAAGATCTGGGCTGGAGGCATAAAGATGTCAGTCACCAGCATGAAGGTGATATTTATAATCATGGGATTAGATGAGATTTCAGGACCAAGACCAAAGGTAGCCCAAGTTGTAGGTTGGATAGAGGGGACAGACTCCCCAAAGAAGACTGACGAGGGACAGAGAGTTGGGAAGCACCCAGGAGAATGAAGGTTCATCAGCAATAAAAAGAGTTGTTCCAAGGGGAGAGAATTATTGGCTAACTTTGTTGAATGATGTTGCAAAATGAAGAAAAATGATAATGTAAAGGGGTGTCCATTGAGTTCAGAAGCATGAAGGTCCTTGACGGCTTTTGCCAAGAGAAGTTTCAGTGGAGTGAAGGGAGGGGAAACCAGAGAGGAGTGGGCTGAAGAGTGACTGGGAGGTGAGGAAATGGTGCTAGTGTGCGCACACAATTCTGAGAGGCATGGGCATGAATCTGAGTCAAGATTGGGCATCATGCATTATTCACTACATTCTAGCATATTAGAGCTAGGAGCCTACTTTAAAACTTGAAGATGTACGAAGGACCATAAAAAAGGCATTAGATACCTACTTGTACTCTTGTGGAATGCTGTATTCTGAGAAACGATCCAGGCTGACAATGCAGATGGGGTGAAGAAAGAGTTAAGTTCAAGGATGACTGATCTATAATTGGATCTTATGAAAAGCTGGGAATGTTTGAAGACATTTAATTTTTGAGACTGCTTAACAGGTTATTTGATACCTTTTGTTAACGCTCTTTAAACCCTTTCTCCTAAGGTATCTGTGTTGGGTGCTTTGGCTCAGACACAGCCTGGTAACTCTTAAATTCTTATCCTGCAACCCAGAGGACATGGACATTTGACCATTCTAAGGAGTTGACTGTTATTACAATTTTTTTCCTTCTCTTTGCAAAGCTCTTCATAATTGCTTATAAGGAACAGCACTTCTAACAGTTTTCAAGTGTTTGGCATAAAGCCATGGCTACAGGGACAAGAGATGAGGCTGGCTTTTGCAGTGCTTTTAAAAAGTGAACATTTGTACCTTCCTTTGAATCTGTGCCGAACCATCCTGCCTGCTGTGATCAGTTTCAGCTTAGGTCTGTCTTTTTTTTAGGAAAACGAAAGAGAAAACAAGATTTGTTCTATTTTATGGACACTGTGACTGTTGCGCAATAATAATAATAAAAGATGAGCCATCTAAAGGACTGTACTCTCCTAGTCCCATGTGAATTTTTTATTTTAAAAATATGTGATACCTGCAGTAAAAAAAGATAGGTTAGGTAAAGCATAAAAATATATTATTGTGAAGGATAGAGTCATTCTAGTTGTTTTTTCTTTAGGGAACTTTCAAAATCAGCCTTGGTTCAACCTATTTGGAGTTTATTCACTTTTTTTTCTGAAATTATGTGGAGAATCTGTCCTCCTGATACTCTTCTATGTAGTTGTTTAGTTACAGAAAAGACTTTCATCTCAGTGGCTAAGATAAAAATGTCGACTCAAGAGAAATAATGAATAGTACAAAACTCCTAAAACTTGAAATCCTAGTTGAGGGATAAGGTCAAGTCTGAGACATAAAGATTATTACAGGTCGAGCATGGTGGTTCATGCCTGTAATCTTAGCACTTTGGGAGACTGAGGTGGGAGGATTGCTTGAGGCCAGGAGTTCAAGACCAGCCTGGGCAACATAGTGAGACTCTGTAGAGAAAAATACAAATAATACAAAAAATAAAAATAAAAAAGTTAGCCAGATATGGTGGTGCATGCCTGTAGCCTCAGCTTCTCAGAAGACTAAGGCAGGAGAAACTCTTGAACCCAGGAGTTTGAGGCTACAGTGAGCTATGATCAGGCCACTGCACTGCAGCCTGGGCAACAAAGCAAGACCCTGTCTCTAAGAAAAAAACCTATAAATTAAAAAGATTATTACATAGAGAATAATATATTTTGTAGAATACTATACTTTATTATGTATACTGATTTGATTTACTTCTTAGGATTGAATTATTCTTATTAAAAGTCATTGTCTAGAGAGAAATTAACCACAATTTGGAAGCAAATAAACTTTATGTAGCACAGTCAAGAAAAGGGCAAAAAACCCCAACGGTTTAGAATTGCTCCTCAGACTTTCATGTGAATAGAAATCATCTGGGGATTTTGTTAAAAATGTAAATTCTGACTCAGTCCAAATAGGTCTATGTGGGGAATGCGAGTCAGTATTTCTAACGAGCTCCCAGGTGACACTGATGCTGTTGTTTGAGGACCACACTTTGAGAGTCAAGGGTTTAGGAGACCTTGAATGGAATGATAGCCATTTAGTAAAATTGATAAAATGAATTTATGAAGTTCTAAATCAAGGCAATCAGATTCATAATGAATATGCAAATGTTTTATTAATAGGGTTAATATTTAAACCATCTGTCGTCATTTAAGTGGAATGAGCAAATGAAATACAAACTTGAACTTGATTTTAGTTCCTTACCTCTGATGGCTCAGCCTTTCTGAAAAGATTATGATGCTAGCAGATTGGTCCATTTTATGTATTTTTTGTCTGAATATAATTTAGTCTACTAATTTGAGAGGTGATGTTAATTGCAAGTTGCTTTTAAATTAAAGTTTTACCATATTTTTTAGATTCTGAGGATTTCTCAGTCATGCTCTAATTGGTTGAACCTGACAACTTCTTAGTTGTTTTTTTTTTTTACTTTCAAAGGGGGAAGAAAAATCATCCTTTAATTTTTATAGGAGGAACTTAAAATAATTGCCCTACTTAGAAATTAAGAAACGGAACGTGAAGTTTGTACTTGAAATGACCTTTTTTTTTTTTTTTTTGAGTTGGAGTCTCACTCTGTCACCCAGACTGGAGTGAGGCCGCTCCCGGCCACTGCAGCCTCAACCTGCTGGGCTCTGGCGATCCTTCCGCCTCAGCCTTCCACGTAGCTGGAACTACAGGCGCACGCTACCACGTCCGGCTAATTTTTGATTTATTGTAGAGATGAGGTCTCGCCAGGTTGCCCAGGCGGGTCTTGAACCCGCGGGCTCAGGCAATCCACTCACCTCCGCCTCCCAACGCGCGGGATTACAGGCTGAGCCAACGAGCCCGGCCTGAAATAAACTTTTAAATGTGACTTCAACATAAAATATATGTTGGGTCTTCTTAGCAGGATCCTTTTTTCTTGTATTCCTACTGCCTACATAGTACCTAGCATATGACAGGTGCTCAGTAAATGTTTGACTGAATGTGTGGTATGGTAACTTTCCTTGGGATAATGTGATAATTGTTAAATAAGAGCTACTATTTATTAAGCTTTTACTTTGGTATATTTTGTACAACAGCCCTGTGAAGCAGATATTATTATACCCATTTTATAAATAAGTGAACTGAAACTCAGAGAAGTTCAGTGTCTTTCCTAGGAACACAAAGATAAGCTGAGAAGAAGGAATTTGGACCTTGGTTTTCTTGTCTCTAACATTTGTGCTTTTAACCTCTATGTTGGTTGCCTTAGAAGTGTTAATGTTTCATATGGGAATAGCAGTTCAGTAATGTAGATGTGGAATTTTGAAATTAACACACAGGGTGAGAATGAAAAAAAATGACAGTTTTGTTTTTGTTTTTGTTTTTTTTGAGTTGGAGTCTCACTCTGTCACCCAGACTGGAGTGCAGTGGCCGCTCCCGGCCACCGCAGCCTCGACCTGCTGGGCTCCGGCGATCCTTCCACCTCAGCCTTCCAGTAGCTGGAACTACAGGCGTGCGCTACACGCCCGGCTAATTTTTTGATTTATTGTAGAGATGAGGTCTCACCAAGTTGCCCAGGTGGGTCACGAACCTGTGGGCTCAGGCAATCCACTCACCTCAGCCTCCCAAAGCGCAGGATTACAGACTGAGTCACCGAGCCCGGCTTTGTTTTTGTTTTTAAGGGAAATTTAAGATGTAGTAAAACCCCAAGGAAATTATTTTTTAAAATAGTCAAATAATATTTCTTCTTTGTATGCGTAATAATTTCTGATTGGATGTCTAATGCTGTGAATTTTACCTTGTTGGGTGCAGGATATTTTTGTATTCCTATAAACATTCCTGAACTTTTTTCTGGGATAAGTTACTTGGAAACAGTTTCATTCTTTCAAGTCTTGATTTTAAGCTTTCTCAGGTGGGACCAGAACGGCACTGGGACTAGGACGAATTTTTTCCCACTCCTGAGGCAAGATACTTTCTAGATTCTACTCGGTGCCCCGGCTCGGGGGATTCTTCCCTTAAAGCCTTACAGGTGGCTCTTTCCGCAGTCTCTGGTGCTTCCTTACACTTGTATATGATGACCTGTACTTAGGGAAGGGAGCTCTGCAAGGGGCTGGAGGTCTCTGTGTAGCTCTTCTCTCCCTGGTATTCTGTCCTGCAAACTCTAGCCACATTGATGCCCTTGGGCTCACAGCTCCTTCCCTCTCCTCAACTCAGGAAGACCTCACCAGGCTCTGCCTGGGTTTCTCCTTCTTGCACTTGGACCTGGAAACTCTCTCCAAGTAGTAGCCCGGGGGGATGGTGGACATGCCTTGTTTATTTCTTGTCATTTCTCAGGAATCATGTCCTTCCTTACCTGATACCCATTGTCTTGAAAAGTGTTGCTCCCTCTAACTTGTCCAGTTTTTTAGTTGTTTCAGGTAGGATAGTACTTGTTACTTCCTGTGGGCCATAAGAGGAAGTCTGTAGTGGATCTTTTGATTCTGTTCCACTTGTCTTTTTCTTCTTCAAGTCATCGGTTTAACAACACTTTATCATCTTGGCAGTACTTGGCAGTCAGCTAGGCACTGGAGATGCTATGGAACTGTACTTGTGCCTCACATAGTCTTAAAATAATAGGACACTCAAGCACAGGATTGTAAGAATAGGTGGGGCCTGGTCACTAGAACGAGGCTTTCCAGGTGGGTAGATGACCTTTGTCTCTCGAGTGCTTATTGAAGGTGCAGCTTCATGGTTCCTCTGCTAGGCCTATCGGGTCTGTCTCTGGGGTGGCTCTCTAATCAGTTCTTGTGTATTGCAGTCAATTCTCACACCCCAATTCTGAAGGAAGGGTGGGAAAGAGGGGCCAATTTTGTCAAAGTGATGCTGATGCTGTGGTTAGAGCTTCTTACCATTTTATAGACAAGAAGTTGAGAAAACTGGCTAGGTTAAATAGCTTGCCAACGATTAACACAGGAAGTGGAAGGACTGACTCTAGAACTCAGGTCTTCTTCAAGCCAGTGCTCCTTCCGTGGAACACGGCTACTTCCTATGTTGGCATCTTCTCCTGCGCAGATGGAGGAGTGTCATCAAGAGTCATTATTCTTTCACGTAACATGTTTTTTCTGAAGAGTTAACTGGTAATATTTTGTATTAGTTAGGATTAAGATTGGCTCTGAGTGACAGAAAACACAAAAGAACAGTGGATTAAATAAAATGAACGCTTGCTGTTCTCTGCATGAAAGTCCAGAGCCGATGTGACAACAGTGTCGGGAGCTGAGTCTCCCTCTGTTTTGTCCTCTGCTGTGCATGGCTGTGGTCTCCGGAGTCTGAGATGGGGTTGATATTCTAGACAGCTTGTGGAGGAGGGAATGGAGAGATGGGCAAAGGCACATGCCGGCTGTCCCTGTGCGCCGCCACATGACACTTTCTTCTACAACACTGTGGCTGGAGCTTAGCCCTGTGACCGTCCTAGATGCATGGACAGCTGGTGTATGTGGTCTGTACGCCATAAGGTCAGGTGTCCAGCTGAAAAACTAAGGGTTCTGTTAACGCATAAGAAGGAGAACGGGTATTGGAGGGCAAATGGCAGGCTGCCACACACTTCCGTCATCTGAATTTGGAGACTGCGAACAAATGAAGACATTCCTGGGGTCCCTGACTGGAACTCAAAAGATATTTTCTAACTGCAACAACAAAAGCAACTATGATTTAATGCATAATTACTACATGTCTATACCTATAACAGTGCTTGGCAGATGCTCCCAAAATATTTATTGAATGAATCAGTCAAGGCCAGGCATTTCCCTAAACATCTGATCTCACATATCATTTAATTGTTAAGGTGATCCTGTGAGGTAGGTATATATAGTAATATGTTTATTTTGCAGATGAGGAAATTATACTTCTAAGTGGCAAAGCTGGAATTTGATCCTAGGCCTATCTGATTCCAGATATTGTCTTTTATAGATTAGTAGTGATCAGTGCTGCTTGCCAAATATACTAAAATTGCATCTCCCTGGTCTTGAAATTAGATGTGTCATATGACTGGTTTTGGCCAATGAAATGTGAGCAGAACTAACAGGTATCTTGGGCAGAAACTTTAAGAGTCAGTGCACGTTTCATCTTATTGCTTCCCTTTGCCACAGTGCCGCAGATGTTGGCTTCTCTGTCAGCTGAGGTCCTACATGAGAATGATAGGCAGTGTGAGGTAGAGTGAAGACAAGTAGTGAGGATGGATACGTAGTGCAACAGGAAATAAACCTTTGCTCTTGAAGGACAGTTCATTTCTACAGCATACTGTAGGCCAGGGGTCCTCAACCCCTGGGCCACGGACCAAGGTGGTTCATGGCCTGTTAGGAACTGAGCCGCACAGCAGGAGGTGAGTAGCAGGCTATTGAGCGAAGCTTCGTCTGTATTTACAGCCATTCCCCCTCATATTACCATCTGAGCTCTGCCTTCTGTCAGATCAGGGTGGCATGAGATTCTCATAGGAGTGTGAACCCTATTGTGAACTGCGCATGCAAGGGGTCTAGGTTGCACGCTTCTTATAAGAATCAAATGCCTGATGATCTGCGGTGGAGCTGAGACAGAGATGCTAGCGCTGGGGAGTGGCTGCAAATATGGATGAACATTAGCAGTGAGGTTTGACTGCACAGGGACCATAATAAATCTATTGCTTGCAGACTCTTATCGAATCCCTAATAGTGAGTGGCTAGTGAGTTGATGTACTTCACTTGTACAGCTGCATCTGGTGACAGGCTTTAAGTCAGAATTCAACACTTATTTTATTTATCACTTTTGTCTGTGCGCCTTTTTTTTAATGGTGAATTGTATAATTATTTCATTATGTATTACAGTGTAATAATAATAGAAATAAAGTACACAATAAATATGATGCGCTTGAATCATCCTGAAACCATATCAATCCTCCTACCTGCGGTCCATGGAAAAATTGTCTTCCACAAAACAGGTCCCTAGCTGAAAGGGCTGCTGCTCTAGGCTACTCCTGACTGATAGATATGGAAATATTTTTATACTTGTGATTTTGTTTAATTGAATTTTATGTCATATACATTGTAGATTGCATAGGCTTTTGAGGAAGAACCTTGTAACTAATATGCTAACATTTTTTTTTCTATGACAAACTCATTGCTTGTTCCAAAGCACTAGTTTATAAATACATATTTCTAACTTGGGATCAGTCTCTGTTCTCTGACTTCAATAAACAAAAGCTTAATTTTATTGTGTAACAGGCACAGTTTTCATAAAGGCCATGACTTGTTTACATAACATGATTTATGGCAGAATTTATCTAGACAAATGTATCTGAAGAAGATTTTTTTCAGATTAGTGGTTTAAGGAATCTAAGAAGTTACAGTTTAGAATGAGACCGAAGAGTATTAAAATTCATTCATTTTTTAGGATTTATTCCCCACCTACTATGTGCAGACACTGTGCAAGACTGTTTAGAGAGGATTAAGGCATTACTACTGAAAGAGCTAGTTCTTGCTTATTTGGGATATGGGGTGCTTTTCACTCACAAATGACAGCACTGTATTTGGGAAATAATTAATGTGTTTTTCTAACTCAGATTTAGAAATATAATTTGGTTATTGGGACTATCATGCATATAACATGCTTGTGAATAAGTAGAAGAGCATGTCTGTGAAGGTAGCAATGCAAGTGTGAGAGTTGCAGGAACCTAGGGAGGTGGACCAGGGGAAGCGCCACTTTCTGGTACAGATGGTGATTTTTATGGGCTTTATTCATCTGGGAATTTTTTAGAGGTTGTTTTAAACATAGTGGAGAAATGTCCTAGGAGTATTTCTTATAGAAAGAATAATAACTAGAGGGGCCTGGATTGGTAATTTCCAAGACATCAATCATTTATTCCTCTGCTGCCTGGGAGGTGTTTTGAGTGATTATGTTCTATTTGTGGCTGCTAATAACAGTGACCAAGTTAACTCTAGTAGCTGGTTTAAAAGAACTGGATGATTTCATTATTAATAACCGTATTCTTCAGGATATGTGGTTAAAAAGTGGAATTACATTTCATGCTTTGAGATAATTTTTGTAGGTTCTAAAAGAAAAAATTCCCCATGTATATGTTGTTACTTTTTTTAGGGCGAAGATCTGTGCATTATTGCTTTTGTATTGTTTTTATTATTGTTACGGTTAACACTTTGCATTTCTGTAAAACATCAAAAAAATGCTGACTTTTACAGTTTGGTAATAGGTATGTGGCAAGACCACTTTTATTAGCGTAATATACTCTTTGTTGAAGTAATTGATGAGACTCTTTAGCTACCAAGAATCAGTGGGGAGGCGGTTGATAGCCTACTTAGCAGTTTTGCACGTTTTTCATATTTTGTAAATCAGCATAAATCAGCAGTTTGGGCCAGTATATAAAGCCATGACACTTTTTGAGGGGTCGTAAAAGCAGAAGACAAAACCCTTAAAGAAGTACATAATTTAATTCATCACAATCTGAAGAATAGTACTTTTAGCCTTCATGTAGCTATAATTTACTTTGGGGTAAGTACATTTGAAATACTATTCTATATTTTCACCTTCTTTTGACTTTTTTCTACTTCAGTTTAGATTTTTCCTATAGTACAGATTTGCACAAATACCTGCATATTCATTTTGAGAAGACCCTCTGTTCACCTAACCAATATGCGAACTATGCTTTGGTTGTTTAACTGATGCATACGCTTATGGTAGACTGGCTCCCAATAACCTCAGTGTATGCCACCGTGCTGATGGCAAAATGCTGCCACGGATGGAGGCAGGTTGGTGTCAATGTTAAGCTGCATTTAGATTATGGAATGGAGAGATGTGAACAGGACATATGTTCTCTGTGACACCTTAACAATATCTTCTTCTGTTATGACTTGGTCGTTAGGGATAACATTTTTCTTTGAGCTTTTCATATTGTGTTAATGTTAACATTCTGATAAAATGCCAAATTATCACTCATTAAAGGGATTTCCCAAGAGCCAGAAATAAGCAGTTTTTTCTCCCAGGTACCTGGATTATGTTAGGTGTTATGATACTGGAAATTTTCTGTAGAATTAGGACATTGCTTTCAAATCCTATATGTAATGTCCTTGTCTTTTGTAGTTAGCTGAATGCTTTCCTTAACCTTGATTCTGCTTAGACAACAAAGAACTTGAAAGCCACTTGAAACACTTTTCATTCTAAAGAATTTCAAGAATAATCAAAAGTAGACAGAATAGTGTCGCGAGACGTGTATGTGTCACACAGCTTTCCAAATTACCAACTCATGGCCAGTCTGGTTTCATCTATACCCATCCGCCTCCTCCTTGTCATGTTGTTTTGAAGCAAATCCCAGACATCATATAATTTCATCAGTAGTTATTTTAGCTCACATCTCTAAAAGAAAAGGGTTTTAAAAAAAACATAACCCTAATATCCTAAAAAAAAATAACAATTTCTTTTTTTTTTTTGAGTTGGAGTCTCGCTCTGTTGCCCAGACTGGAGTGCAGTGGCCACTCCCGGCCACCGCAGCCTCGACCTGCTGGGCTCCGGCGATCCTTCCATCTCAGCCTTCCAAGTAGCTGGAACAACAGGCGCGCGCTACCACACCCGGCTAATTTTTTGATTTATTGTAGAGATGAGGTCTTGCTTGCCCAGGCGGGTCTCGAACCCGTGGGTTCAGGCAATCCACTCACCTCAGCCTCCCAAAGGCGCGGGATTACAGGCTGAGCCACCGAGCCCGGCAACAATTTCTTAATATTATCAAATGCCTGGTGTTCACATTTCAAATAGTCTTTTTTTTTTTTTTTTTTGAGTCAGGTCTCACTCTATCACTGAGGCTGGATAGCAGTGGCACGATCACAGCTTACCACAGCCTCAACTTCCTGGGCTCAGGCAATCCTTCTGCTTCAGCCTCCTGAGTAGCTGGGTCTACAGGCAGGTGCCACCATGCCTAGCTAATTTTCAAATAGTCTTATAAGTGTCATAATTCTTTTATGACAAATTGTGGTTGACTGGTATGTCTTTTAATGTTTAGGTTTCTCCTCCACATGTTTCCCTGACCCAGCTCTCCCTCTTCCTTGCAGTCTCTTTGTTGAAGCAGCCAGGTGGTTGTACCAGGTTTCTTGCAGAGTGGGGTTTGCCCCTCTGGTGCAGTTTGACATCATCGTCTGTGCTCTGTATTTCTTGCGAGTTGGTATTTGAATCTGGAGGTTTGCTCATATTCAGGCTGGACTTTCTTTTTGGCAAGATGACTTAATAGGTGGTTTAGTTTACTTCTATTAGGAGGTATGTAGTGTCTATCTTTCTTTTTGTAGTGTTGTAGCTATTGATGTATAATGCTACAGCCATTAATCAGGGGTTGCAAAATGTGGACATTGTAATTTTATAATATTTATTTGCATATTATCTGGACTATTTCTGTAAGGAAGACCTTCCCTATATCTACTGGGGTTACCTGATAGCTGGTTTGCATATTAGAGGAGAATGCATGGTGCACTTTTAACTGGAAACGTTTAAGATCTTCCTCTCTTCTTGGGATTGAGGAATTTTGTCAGAATGTATCTAGTTGTTGATTTTTTTAATCCCCCTCCTTCCCCACTAATGCCTGGAGCTTGAGCCCCTTCCCTCTTCAGTCTCATGCCTTTCTGCAGTTGTGGAATATTTTTTTCTGTTATTTGTTTAACCAGTGTCTCTCCGTGTCTTTTTCCTCCTCCACTTTGGCCCCTGCGGTAACATTTGCTCTCCTGGAACTGAATCTTTGCTCCATGTATCTCATATTGTTTCATATGATTTCTTCCTCTCTGTAGTTTTGCTCTGTTTCTAAATATTTCTCTTTTAGAAGATCTTACTTCATCTTTTAAGCCATTAATTTGGTCTCAGTAGTGGCCATAGTTCTTCAGTTAGCTATTGAATTTTTATATTTGTAAAGCATAGTTTCAGCTTCAAGATTTTCCTCCAGTGCTAATAATAATAATGACTATGATTATTTGGCACAAGCTGTTGCCTATCTCCTTCAGCAGTTTTGTTCCACCAGGAGCCTTCTGCTCAGGGTTTTCTGCTTGTTCTTCCTCACTTTAGCCCATTGGGTCTGCAATTATCTGCCTTTGTCTAACCTATGGCTCTTTCACCCTTGGGCCTCAAGTCCAGCAGTGAGTCCTTTCAGTGGTGAGTGTTGGGAGATGCAGGAGTCACAATGCTGTGGCCTCCTGCAGAGGAGGAGGAAGGACTCAGTTCAATTATCCAGCTCCATCATGACTCCTTGGAGGCTGGGAGATTGGTAGGAACTTGAGCACACAGTCCAGTGTGCCCAGCTTCTCGGGGTCCACCAGTTTCTACAGGCGAGGCTTTCTCTGGAATTGCTGCATTATCTCTGTCCCAGGTCTCCTTGCTCGGATTTTCTCTCCTAGAGGAGGAAACCATTATTCCAGCTCTTCTTATCTGGACCGTGAGCCCTCAACCCACCCTTCTTGCGCACTTGGATGCTGATCTTTATTTTTTTATTTTAGATCCAGGGATACACATGCGTATTCGTTACATGGACGTACTGTGTAGTGGTGGGATTGGGTCTTAGGTGGCCTATTCCTCAGATAATGAACATTGTGCCAGTAGGTAGTTTCTGAGTCCTAACTCCTCTCCTTCCTTATTGGTTCCCATTGTCTATTATTTCCATTTTTGTGACTGTTTAGCTCCCACATATGAGTCTGTTTCTGAGTCAGTTCACATAGGATGCAAAGGACATGATTTCATTCTTTTTTATGGCTGCATAATAGTCCATGGTGTATATATACCACATTTGCATTATTCACAGATCAGTTGATGGGCATTTAGGTTGATTCCACATCTTTGCACTTGTGATTTGTGCTGTGATGAACATGCAGGTGCAGGTGTCTTTTTTATATAACAACCTCTGTTCCTTAGGGTAGATATCTAGTAGCGGGATTGCTGGATCAAATGGTAGATCTACTTTTAGTTCTTTGAGTAATTGCCAAACCACTTTTCATAGAGGTTGTACTAATTTTTACTCCCACCAATGGTGTATTAAGTGTTCCATTTTCTCCTCATCTGCACCAGGTGCTGATCTTAATAATTGCCCAAGAAAAGGCAATTGGTATTTGGATTGGATTTGCGAAGGGAAGATTGCAGGGTTGCAATCGAGCTATCTTTTTTCCCAGAACCCCTTGGAAGTTCTTAAATTAGACATTTTCAAATGGTATGAGTACATGATATAGATCTTTTGGATGAGGGACTGCAACAGATGTTTGGAAAATAATAAACCTGGAATCCTCTTTCCTCAGATATCTGGTTAGCTCTCACCCTTCAGGTCTTTGCTCAAGCCTCATGTTCTCGGTGATGCCTACCCTGGCCTCCCATTTACCCTAACTCCAAGGTCCTGTTTTTGCACTCTGATTCCCCTTATTTTGCTTTATATTTTCCCCCTAGCTCTTAGCATTATCTTTTATACTAGATAATTTACTTATTCACTATGTTCAGTGATGTGCTTAGAACATCTGAACAAATAATTTTTCACCTAGAATAAATAATTTTTAACATCTTCCCCTATGTGATGAAATTATTTTCAGAAATATTCATGAAATTAAATTTAAATGTTCATTTGTTATGCAGACAGTGAACATTTTCTTTTATTGAGCCTTTCATAATAATCATACCAGTTACATGAATAAGAAAAAAACACAGTATAAGGCAGGGGAAACCCCACAATTATTTAGCCAATTGTTTTGATATCTAGTTAACTGTTTGAAGTTGGATTCTCCAGTTACAAGCTGGTATACTATATTATTTTATGTAGTGAATTTCCCATTAACTAGTAAGTGAATTTTTTAAAAGTAAAACTGAACATTTCCAAAGGGTAAAATTTAATCAACTACTGATAAAATCACTGGTATGTTTTATTCTCTTTTATGTTCTTTAGTTTTGAAACATTTAAGAATTTTAAAAAAATAAGTTTTAATATCATAAGTCTTGCTCAAATTTAGTAAAATATCTTGAGTGTGAACTAAAATTTGTGCTTACTAAACAAAAAAATTACACCTTGCCATTTATACTATATTTCACTGTTTTAAATTTTAAACACAAATACTGAAAGGTCTCATAAAATGACAGAATGGAGTAACTCTGGTTCTTTCTCTTGGTGTTTACAGTCACTGTGCTTCCTTTGTTTATTCTGAATCTACTATTTAAATGCAGAAGAACATAGTACCGCAGGGTTGGAGAAACCAACAGCATCCTGAGAAAGTGTTAGAATAAGAACTTCAAGTTGAGCAGCATCCAAGTTTTACAAATACGTAAACTCCTTTTGAAATAGATGCATGTGGCTGAGTCTGCATGTATGGGGCCTGCTTTTACTGGGAGGTGTCCTGATGAACTTCCATGTAGAAGCAGTTTATCTGAGAATACATAATAAGAATCTGATAATTAGAAGCTTACGTATATCTTCTTTAAATTCAGCTCTAGCTACAGCAATTTTATTATTATTATTATTTTTAGAATGTAGGCCAACCACTAAGGGTACCTGACCTTAAACCAGGGGAAGTGAGGACCAGCTAGGGGCTCAAACTTCATCTGCACATAAACTACTTATGTACCTAATCCTGCCTTGTACCCCACATCTTTGCAATAAAATAAAAAAGAATGTAGCCAACAAAAGATTTTTTCAGGAAGGAATGTTGTATCACCGACATTGATTAGCATTGCTGGCACATGGTGGTAATAAAAAGCAGATTGATTTTTAGTCTGTGTTATGATTGCTTATACATTCTCTACAGACCAATCATGCCTTCGTTGCTTGCTCCTGGGGTGGAGTGCTCCCACCAGCTCCTGCTTGGTATGTCACCAGTTCATTGTTTATTGTTGTCTCATACCCTTGCTCTGCATCACCATCCCACATTTGCTCCATGAGGACAGGGGCCTTTGTTTTGTTCAATGCTGTACCCCATCTAGAATAATGCTTGGCATCTAGTAGGTGCTCAGTAAATGTTTGTTGAATGAACAAGTGAACGAATGAAGCTTGAGGGCAGAGGCTTTCGTTCCGTGTTTTTCTTCCCACATTGTTGATAAGAGGGATCAGTACATAGTGGGTACTTTGTTAATATTAACTCACTGACTTAAGTGCTTGGGATAGGGTCTCTTTTCTTTGGACCCTTGCATTTCCATATGAATTTTAGAATTAGTTTGCCAGGTTTTTTTCCTTTTTAATTTTTTTTTTTCTAATCATCAATATTCCATGTAAACTATTTGTTTTCTTTAATTTTGGAATTTTGATTGGGATTGGATAAAGCAAGTTGGGGAGAATTAACATCTATTTAGTTTCCTATTGCTGCTGTGACAAACTGCCACAAACTTGATTCAAAACAAGTTTTAGCAACTTTTTAGCTTGCAGTTCTAGAGGTAAGAAGTTTGAAATGGGCTTTATGGGACTAAAATCAAAGTGTCGGCAGGGCTGTATTTCTTCTGGAGGCTCGAGGATTCATTTCTTGCCTTGTCCAACATGTAGAGGCTGATTCCTTAGCTTGTCCCAGCCTTTTGTCTTCAATGCCAGCAGTCACGTGGTCTTTTCTGACTCTTTCTGACTCTGTCTTTCCTTTGTAAGGAGCCTTGGATTACAGGAGGTTCACCTGGGTAATCCAGAACAGTCTCCCCATCTCAAAATCCTTAAATTATTCACACATGCAAAATTCCTTTTGCTATGTTTGATAACATATTTACAGTCCAGATATTAGGACATCGATATCTTTGCGGGACGGTTATTCTGCCCACCACAGCATCTTAATGTTAAATCTTCCTATCTGTGAACAAAGTATATCTCTCCACATGTTTACATGTTCTTAAATTTCTCTCAATTTTCAAAGTGCTGGTCTTTCACTTCTTCTGTCATATTTATCCTTAAATATTTCATAATTTTGACACTATTGTAAATTTTGATGCATGTAAAATTTCAAGTTCTAGTTCTTTACTATAATATATCAATTCAGTTGTTTTTCATTTATCGATCTATAAATTTTTAAAATTTCAATAACTTTGGGGGCACAAATGGTTTTGGTTACATGGATGCATTGTATAATGGCAAAGAAGTCTGGGCTTTAAGTATACCCACCACCCCCACCTGTGCACATTGGACCCAATAGGTGATTTTTCATTCCTTCTCTCCATCCCTCCCTCCCCCTTCTGAGTCTCCACTGCCTATTATGCCATTCTTGATGCCTTTGCAGAGCCTTAGTTTAGCTCCCACTTATAAGTGAGAACTTGCAGTGTTGGTTTTCTGTTCCTGCGTTAGTTCACTTGGGATGATGTTTTCCAATTTCATCCAAATTGCTGCAAAAGATGTTATTTTATTCTTTTTTATGGCTGAATAGTATTCCATCGTGTGTGTGTATCACATTTTCATTATCCTCTGGTCAGTTGATGGATATTGAGGTTGATTCCACTTCTTTGCAAGTGTGAATTGTGCTATGATAAACTTCAAGTGCAGGTGTCTTTTTTGTGTAATGACCTCTGTTCCTTTGGGTAGATACCAAGTAGTGGAACTTTTAGTTCTTTGAGAAATCTCCATACTGATTTCCATAGAGATTTTACTAATTTACACTCCTATCAACAGTGTGAAAGTGTTCCTTTTTCACCACATCCTCACCAACATCTTTTTTTTTTTTTTTTACATAATGGCCATTCTGACTGGTTTAAGGTGGCATCTCATTGTTGTTTTAATTTGCATTTCCCTGATGATTAGTGATGTTGAGCATTTTTTTCATATGTTTGTTGGCCATTTATATATCTTCTTTTGAGAAATGTCTGTTTATGTCATTTGCCTACTTACTTTTGGGGTCTTAGCCATAGATTCTTTGCCTAGGCCAATGTCCAGAAGAATTTTTCCTGTTTTCTTCTAGGATTTTTATGGTTTTAGGTCTGACATTAAAGTCTTTCATCCATCTTGAGTTAACTTTTTATATGGTGTGAGGTAGGGATCAAGTTTCATTTTTCTGCATGTAGCTACCCAGTTTTCCCAACACTATTTGTTGAATAGGGTCTCCTTTCTCCTGTGTATATTTTTGTCTCCCTTGTTAAAGATCAGTTGGCTGTAGGTATTGGGTTTATTTCTGGATTCTCTATTCTGTTTCATTGGCCCCTGTGTCTAGTCTTGTACCAGTACCATTCAGTTATGGTTATAATAGTCTTATAGTATAATTTAAAGTTAGGTAATTTGTCCAGCTTTGTTCTTTTTGCTTAGGCTTGCTCTGGCTCTTTTTTTTTTTTTTTTTTTTTTTTTTGTTGCATATGAATTTTATGAATGTTTTTTATAATTATTTGAAAAAAGACGTTTAATATGTATATTTATTTTAATAATATTT
>CAUYQG010099595.1:0-10990 GCA_963574415.1 Tarsius wallacei
AGGATGAGATGATATCTC
The DNA here is from genome assembly GCA_963574415.1 of Tarsius wallacei. Classification (NCBI taxonomy): domain Eukaryota; kingdom Metazoa; phylum Chordata; class Mammalia; order Primates; family Tarsiidae; genus Tarsius; species Tarsius wallacei. The sequence goes on from CAUYQG010099595.1 coordinate 19, forward strand.
ATTGCAGTTGTGATTTATATTTCCCTGATGATTAGTGATGTTGGGAATCTTTTCATACGTTTGTTGGACATTTGTATGTAATCTTTGAAGAAGCATCTATTCAAGATTTTTGCTCATTTTCAATTTTTTAAAATTTTTGTTGTTGAGTTATAGCTGTTATATATTCTGAATACCAATTTTTATCAGCTATGACTTATATTTCCTCCCATTTTGTTGGTTGCCCTTCACTCTTTGTGTCCTTTGATGTGCAAAGAAGTTATTATGATTGGCATAGTTCCATTTGTCTATTTTTGCTTTTGTTGCCTGTCTTTTCTTTTTTTTTTTAATTTAAAATTCTGGGGTACAATTCAGGGTTAGGTATACAAATATTCATGATGCAGGTACCCTTGTTGATGAGGCGTGCCCCACTTCCCCAGGCAGTTTCCCACTACTGCCAATACCAACTCCCCACCCCCCCAACATCCCTGCAGTTTCCCACTACTGTCAATCCTTTACTTTTAGTATTACAATAGTGTTTCAAGGTCCACTTACAAGTGAGAACATGTGATACTCAGTTCTTTGTTTCTGTGAAAGATCACTCAGTATTATAGAATTTAAGACCATCCAGGTTGCTGCGAAGTTCATAGTATTGTTCTTCTTTATGGCTGTGTAATATTCCTTTGTGTATATGTACCACATTTTTCATATCCAGTCCTCTCTTGATGGGCAGCACGATTGGTTCCATGTTCTTGCTATTGTGAACAATGCTGCAATAGAGTGATTTATAGAGTGATTTCAGTTCTCCTGGGTATATTCCCAGTAGGGGGATTGCGAGGTCATATGGAAGGTTGGTTTTTAAAACTTCTGGAAATTGCCACACTGTTTTCCACAGAGACTGTACTAGTTTACACTCCCATCAATAGTGTAGAAATGTTCCCTTTGTGCCACATCTTCTCCAGCATCTATTGTTTTTTGAGTTATTGATGATGGCCATTCTGACTGGAGTTAGGTGGTATCTCAGTGTCATTTTAATTTGCATTTCTTTGATGACTAGTGAGGCTGAACATTTTTTCATGTATCTGTTGGCTGCTTGTATGTCTTCTTTTGAGATGTGTCTATTCATATCTTTTGCCCACTTTGTAATGGGGCTGTTTGTTTTTTTCTTTTCAGCACATTTGAGTTCCTTGTAGATCCAAGATGTTAGGCCTTTGTCAGACACAGAGTTGGCAAATATTTTTTGCAGTCTGTGGGCTCTCTCCCTGCTCTCTTGATGGTTTTTTTGGCTTTGCAGAAGCTTGTCTGTTTGATGAGGTCCCACTTGCCTATCTTATCTCTTATGGCATGGGCACTTCGGGTTTTGATCAGGAATTGGTTGCCAGTTCCAATTTCCATAAGAGTGTCTCCCACATTGTCTAAGGTTCTTATAGTTTGAGGTTTTACATTTAGGTCTTTGATCCATTTAGAGTTGAGTTTTGTGTATAGGAATAGGTTGGGGTCCTGTTTCAATCTTCTGCATGTGGTCAGCCAGTTTCCCCAGCACCATTTACTGAATAGGTTCTCTTCTCCCCAATGGTTGGTGGTGGAGACTTTGTCAAAGATGAGTTGGTTTAGAAATTGAGGTTTTACTTCTGTAATCTCATTTATATTCTGTTGGTCTATATGCCTGTTCTTGTACCAATACCAGGCTGTTTTGGTTATTGTGTCTTTATAATAAAGTTTAAAGTCTGGAAGTGTGATACCTCCTGCTTTTTTGTTTTTTGTTTTTTTGTTTTTTTTTGCTGAGGATTGTTTCGTCTATTCTTGGTCGTTTATGTTTCCATATAAATTCCTGTATTGTTGTTTCTAGGTCTGAGAAGAATGTTGCTGGTAATTTGATGGGCGTTACGTTCAATCTGTATATTGCCCTAGGTAGAATTGACATTTTAACAATGTTGATTCTTCCAATCAATGAGCATGGAATATATTTCCACTTGTCTGTGTCACCTTTGATTTCTTTGAGTAGTGTTTTATTGTTTTCATTGTAAAGGTCTTTCACGACTGGTTAAGAAGATGCCAAGGTATTTCATTTTTGTGTGTGTGTGTGTGACTATTGTGAATGGAATTGTGATTTTTATTTGGGTTTCTGTTTGCTTATTATTGGTGTATAGAAATACAATTGTCTTTTGCAAGCTTCATTTATTTATGTCTTTTTGTTTGTTTCATTTATTTTATATGCTGAGACTTCTCTAAAGTCCTTTTTTATTAGTGCAAAGAGGTTTTTAACAGATTCTCTTGGGTTTACAAGGTATAGAATCACGTCATCTGCAAAGAGGGATAACTTGACTTTCTGTTTTCCTATTTGGATACCCCAATCACCTTCTCTTCCCTGATTGCTCTAGCTAAAACTATGTTGAACAGGAGGAATGAGAGTGGGCATCCTTGTCTTGTACCAGTTTTCAGAGGAAATGGTTCTAATTTCTGTCTGTTTTACACTATTCTGACTGTGGGTTACTTGTAGATGGCTCTTACGATTTTGAGGTATGTTCCATCTATGCTAGGCATAGATGTTCAAGGGTTTTTATCAAGAAGTGATGCTGGATTTTATCAAAAGCTTTTTCTGCATCTAATGATATAATCATGTGCTTTTCATTTTTACTTCTGTTGAAGTATTTAGTTGCATTTATGGTCTTACGGATGTTGAACCAGCCTTGCATCCCAGGGATGAAGATCACTTGGTTGTGGTGGATGATTTTTGAGATGTGTTGTTGAAATTGGTTTGCTAGGATCATGTTGAGAATTTTGGCATCTATGTTCATCAAGGATATTGGCCTGTAGTTCTCTTTCTTTGTTGGATCTTTACCTGGCTTGGGTATCAATGTGATATTAGCTTCATAAAATGGTTTGAGGAGACTTCCATCTTTCTGAATAGACCGGAATACTTTCAGTAGGATTGGTATCAGTTCCTTCTTGTATGTTTTGACAGAATTCTGCTGGAAAGCCATTTGGTCCAGGGCTTTTTTTTTTTTTTTTTTGTAGGTTGTTTTCTTATGACATAGTCAATTTCCTGGATTGTTATTGGTCTATTTAGGGTCTCAATTTCTTCTTGTTGCAACTTGGGGAAGTTGTGTTGTCTCAGAAAGTTCTCTGTTTCCGTTAGGTTTTCAAGTTTGTTTCCATACAAGTGTACATAGTAGTATCTGATAATCTTTTGTATTACTTCAGGGTCAGTTGTGACTTTATCTTTTGTGTTTCTGACTGAATTTATTTGGGCTTTTTCTCTCTTTTCCTTGGTTAGTCTAGCTAGGGGACCATCAATCTTGTTTATCCTTTTAAAGAACCAGCTTTTTGTTTCATTGACTTTTTTATATTATCTTTTTGTCTTCTATGTCCTAGATTTGTGCTTTTATTTTGATGATCTGAATTCTTCTGCTGAAGTTAGGGTTTTGGTTGTCTTGCTTTTCCAGCTTCCTCAGGTGTCTTCTTAGGCCAATAACTTGTGATCTTTCCATTTTTTTTCATGTGTATTTGTAAAGATATGAATTCCTCTCTTAGTGCTGTTTTCATGGCACCCCAGAGGTTTTGGTAAGATGTTTCTTCATTTTCATTTGTTTCCATGTATCTTTTGATCTCTGTTTTGATTTCCATGTTGGCCCAGGAGTTGCTTAGCATCATGCTGTTTAGTGTCCATGCCTTTGTGGGTTTTGGGGGAACTTTGTTGGTGTTGATATTTATTTTTATTCCACTGTGGTCCGTGAAGGTGCCTGGCAGAATTTCAATCTTATGAAATTTGTTTATGCTTGATTTATGGCCAAGGATGTGGTCAATCTTAGAGTACATTCTATGTGTTGATGAGTAGAATGTATATTCTTTGATTTTTGGATGGAGTGTTCTGTAGGTATCTATTAAGTCCATTTGGTCAAGAGTCATATTGAGGTTCTGAATCTCCTTGCTGATTTTTTGTCTCAATGATCTTTCTAGGGTTGAGTGTGGATAGGTATTAACATCACCAGCTGTGATAGTGTTAGAACCAATATTTTTTTTAAGTTTGCCTAGAAGTTGCTTTATGAAAGTTGGTGCTCCTATGTTGGATGCATATATGTTTAGGATGGATATTTCTTGTTGATGCATTGAACCTTTTATCATTATATAGTGACCTTCATATCTTTTTAAAATTTTTGATAACTTAAAGGGTATTTTGTCTGAAATTAAGATCACAACTCCTGCTTTATTTTGTGTTCCATTTGCCTGAAATTTTGCTTTTTGTCCTCTTACTTTGAGTCTATGAGTGTCCTTTCTGGTGAGATGAGTCTCTTGGAGACAATTATTGTTGCCTGATGGTATTTTATCCAGTTTGCCATTCTGTGTCTTTTTGGTGGTGCATTTAGTCCATTCACATTCAGGCTTGTTATGGAAATGTGAGAGTTTATCCCTGTCATGAGGTTTCTATAGAATGATTGTTGTTTCTGTTTGCTTGTTGTCTTTCTTTTGATTTTTGGGTTGATTCATGTGTGTTTTCAATCTTTTTCCTACACTCTTGTGAAGAATGTTTTCGTTCTTTTTTCCCTCTCTTCTGTGTTTAATACTTTCTTTAGTGTTTCTCATAAAGCTGATCTAGAGGCAGTATATGTTCTTAGGGATTAAATGTCTGGGAAATATTTTAATTCTCCCTCACTGATAAAGCTTAGCTTAGTAGGTTATTCTTGGTTGAAATTGTTTATCTTTGAGAACTTTGAAGACTGGGCTCCAAGCTCTCCTAGATTGAAGTGTTTCTGTAGACAAATCTTCTGTTATTCTAATTGGTCTTCCCTGGTAGGTAGACTGACCTTTTTCTCTTGCTGCCTTTAGGATTTTTTTCTTTTATACCTACTTTGTTTAGGTGAATTACTATGTGTCTAGGAGTTGGTCTTCTCATTTGTTGTCTTACAGGGGTTCTCCAAAACTCTTGTGTTTGAATGGTCACATCACTGATGAGATCAAGGTCATTTTCTTGAATAATTTTATGGAATGTTTGTTCCAGGGTGGTCTCTGTCTCTCTTTCTGCCTCAGAAAGTCCAATTACTCTGAGGTACAACCTCTTGAAATAATCGCTCATCTCTTGAAGGTTTTGTTCTGTCTTTGTAAACTTCTTCTCTATGTTTTTGACAGTTTGGGTTAGTTCTATATTTTGGTCCTCAAGCTCTGAGATTCTTTCTTCTGCTTGGCTAACTCTGCTTTCCCTGCTCATCAGTCTGTTATTTATTTCATTTTACAGTGTTCTTTACTGCTGTTATCTCAGTTATCAACTCCTTCCTATTTTCCTCTTGTCTCTCCTCAATTCTTTTTATTCTCTCTATTAATGTCTTGATATCTGGGTTTGAAGTTTGAAACCATCATTCTGGGGGCTCTTCATTGTTTGCATTTTGAAGTCTTTTTTCTCAATATCTGACCTCCAAGAGGCCTGTATGAGACCCATATTCTTCTTTTGGTTTTTCTTCATTTGTGTAGATTTTCCTCCCTCCCACCTTCTTTTTTTTTTTTTTTTTCTCCTCTTCTTTAATTCTGTTGTTCAGGGATGGCGGGTTTGTTTTTATTTCTGTTTGCTCAGTCTCCTATTCTTCCTTATGTGGATCCTCTGACTTTGTTAAATTCTGTAGCTTAACTGTGGGTTGGGGGCTGTACTTTTTGCAGTTTTCAGATTTAATTGAGGGGGAGCTGTGATTCAAAATCTATCTGCAGATCCCAGTATATCGACAGGTGTATGGGCACCCTAGAACTCACTTCCCACTGCCTTACAATCTGTCCATGCAGTGGGGGTATAGGTTTGCTCCCTGGAACCAAAATGAGGTAAGAAAAAGGTAAACAATGGAAAAAGGAAGGAGGGGACCAAGAGGAAGGTGGAGAGAGTGAAGAATAAGAGGGAAAACAGACAGACGTACCAACTAACAAATGAAAAGAGACACAAAGATAGAAAAGAGTAAAACAAAAACTAAAACATACAGAAAATTATACAAACACACAATCCAACAAAAATCTGCCTATTGATGTACTCTTCCCATATACAAACAGGATGTCTAAAGACTAGGAAAAAACCAGCAAAATAACAGAAACAAAACAAGTATGAAAACATTATCAAAAACAGAGAGAGAAAAAAGCTAAAAAAAAAAAAAAAAACCAAAAAAAAGATCAAAACAAACAGACAAAAATAAAAACTAAAAAAATAAAAACAAGGAACCAAACTCGCTCTGAGGTCATTCCTGTAAGTCCAACATCCTTTCAGCTCTGATCTCTAGACCCTCCCCTCTGCTCTCAGTGCAGGCAAATATGGTTGCTCACAGCTTGTGTCAGATGCCCCAGGTCTACTTTGGAAGGGGGTGGATCAGATCTGGACTCAGCTTGCTGCCTGTCAAGTCTGCTACTCAGATCTGACCTGTCTGTGTCCAATCCAGCATGGGAGAGAGGTTTCTATCGCTCCCAGTTTGATGAGATTACCTTAGGTTCCAAGTTGGAGGCTGGATGGAGCTGGGTAGAACTGGGCTGGCCAATGCTGATCTCTGCCTGGTCCTTAGGTCCCAAGTTGGAGGCTGGGCAGAGCTGGGGAGGTCAATGCAGGCCTCTACCTGGTCCTGGGACAGAGAAAATGGCTGCTGTCAGCATCTCCTCACCAGGCATGGGGCACCTCTCCAGCTCTCCCCATCCTCTCTCTCTCTCCACTGATCAGATCACAGGCTCCAGCTGATCTGCTATAACAGGTGATGGTGTGGGCCAGGCATCAGGGAATGAGAATCAGCAGGATTTGGCATGCTCTTCTCAGGAGAGTCCACAGCATCAGATGATCTTGTGTGCCCCTGCGCTCCTATCTCAGGGTGGTGGGGGCTTGCAGTCACCCACAGAGGGGGAGTCTGGGTGCGTGAACTTGAGTCTCCCCTCAGACTGACTTTCATTGTCCCACCCGTGCTTGCCTATTCATGCAGAGTCTTTATGGATACTTGCTTTTGCAGAGACTCTCACAGTCCAACCTGTCTCGTCGCCATCTTAAGCTCCGCCCCTGTCTTTTCTTTCAAGACATACTGTGGAAAATTTTATCCATCATCCAGATGATGTCTTAAGTTAGAAAGATCTTTGTGTTTTCACTGTAAGAAATCTTGTAACACACCTGGTTTAAAAAAAAAAAAAAAGGGAAGAAAGAAAGAAATCCTGAGGCTACAGGACAGACTTCACACTTTGTAAGAGCTTGATAATTTGGACTCAGCATGCTTTTAAAATCTAATTACACATAAGCCCCCATTCAATGCACAGCCTCACTGGGCACTTCCTGTTTCCAGAATATATCTTGCATATTCTTGTGAATTCTCATATGCTCTTATTTAAGAAAATCCTGCATCCCTCTATTTGACAAACTCCTGTGACCTTGTGAAACCTTCACTACTTTCTCCTAGCTGTTTTCTCTCTGATCTATCACTATTATATACAGATTAATCACATTTTATTTATTTTTTAAGAATACATTTATAATACATGCAAGCACTTGGCAAAGTGCCTGTCACAAATAGCTCGATAAATCTAAGCTGTTATACATTTTTATCAGAATAATTATTTTAATAGTATTAGTAATAATGCAATAGGATCATTGCTTATATTCTCATTGCTATTATGTATTTATTAATGAACTATATTTTTAGAACATTATAAAGTCAAAACACATATAAACTAAAATAAAAATATAAAATTGCTATAAAATCTCTGGCTGCATCCCTCTTCCTATCTCTGAGAGACCAAATTCATGGCCTGGTACCAAGTTCTAGCTTCTATCATATGTCCAGAATCACCTGAGTAGCTCTTCAGTACAGATGAAAAACAAAGTTGTTGTTTACCTTTTATTTAAATTACTGTTGGACTTACACACTCCTCCTTTCTTTGTTATTCTTATCTTCATCCTCCACTCTCCCTTTCCTCATTTAATTGCCTAATTTTATAGCCATACTTTAATATCACATGAATGTTCACAATTTTCTTTGTTGCTTCCTTGGGATAGTTATGTTTCTTCAGTATTTTCATAAAGTCTTGTCTTTTTTTATGTACACTTTATAATTTTCCAGTGGACATGAAACTTCTTAAGAGTATCATGCTTCATTTATTTTTCTATCTTTAATGCCTAAGAAAGTTCTTGGTTTTACAGGCTGCCAATAAACATTTGTTGAGTGAATGAGAATTTCATGATGAATCTCTGTCTGGTTGTTCATGTTAGTAAGGTGAGCAAATGTCCTTTCTTATCCTTGACATTGGTCAGTACTAGAACCTGAATAGCTTGCTCTTCTTCCTCCGGCTAGGTCTACTCCTTATCATTAGATCTCTTTAGAAAAATTGCACCTGTGTCTCTTAATTCTGGAATAAATGGTCTCAGCCATCTTCCCCATGTCTTCTGTTCCATGGTCCCACCCCAGCACTTCCTAAAAGGCTCACCTTTTCTTACAAAGAGTGGGAGTATCCCCCTATAACTTATAAATCTAGCCTGTTGAGCTGTAGTCACTGAATTCCTATTGTCCAAACTATGCTCATGATATGAAAAGAGAAACATAAAAAATATGCAAAATGGAACTCTGTGAATATGAAAAGTCAATCTTTATTATGTTTTTTAATATCATTTCTGTATGCAATAGTTCATACATGCCATTATCATTGTTGAGAAATATAAATCCTCTACTGATTACTTACAAATGGAAGATAGTCTAGAAACAGATCACTTTCTCAAATATGTCTAAATGTTTCAGTAAACTGAGTATTTAAGCAGAAAGGAACTTTGAGATTTGATAAAGTATCATTACCCAATTTGACCTAAAAGTATATATACTTCTATACCATTTAAGTTACTTTTTTCACTATGCCTTGGATACTGCATTTATTTAGTGCAACACACTAATTTTAAGTATTCATTCAATCTGCAGCTATGTATTAATCTGAAAGTAATATTAGATTTGAACAATATTTTGAAATTTTTCTTAAAATTTAAAACAGATATTGGAATTTGTTTACAAACTAAAATATGTTCAGAATTTACATAAGGAAACCTCTGTTTGAGTGTATATTAACTATATATTTTGAAGTTTAAAAAATACTAACTTATTTTTATATTTGGAAATATATTTTAAATTTACTTATAGCGTGTTAATGATTTCAATCAATGCATATAGGTCATTATTTTTCCATATAATTTTAACACATGTTCATGAATTATAATTTACATAATATGATACTTAAAATTAATTTGACATAGCCATTGCATAGTAAGTAAAAATTCTATACCCAAATTATATTTTCTAATTCTATATTTTAAATATAAAACCTATTGTACCATAAAGTAGTCATTGATTTTACCCATAAAAAATGAAAAACATTCTCATGAATTTTGTTTTAATAGGTAAGCAGCAAACTATAAATGTGCAGCTTTTCTTGCCTCTCTCCTTTCTACCTTTCTTTTTTCCTTTCTCTTTTCATTCATGCATGCATTTATTCACTCATTCAAAAAAAATTGTATTAAGTCTCTATTACATGCTACACACTTTGCTAAGAACTGAAGATTTAGCAAAGAATTAAATCTACTTAGCTCCTATCTTCATGGGACATGACAGCAAAACAGCACATAATTACACAAATTGCACATGAAAGAAACAAGAAGCTGATATGAAGATGGAGATTTATTTCAGTGGTCAGAAAATATATCTCACAAGTACCTCATATAAAGTGGTCAGAAAATACTTCTCAGTGGGTGACATTTAAACTGAGCTCTACAATATGACAGAGAACATTCCCAGTGAGGAGTGTAGTAAGGAATATTCTAGGCTGAGAAGTCATACACAACGACATGAAGTTAGACCTAGGCTGTAGTGTTTGACAAAATTAAAGAAGACTATAGTGATTGAGCTGGGACTGGCAGCAAAATAGGAGAAGCAATATTGGGGGAAGGGGTCATGCAGGTCCTTTAGACTTATAGGAAATAATTAAGGTTTTGATGTAACTACAATCTAAATCTTTGAAGCATTATGGGAGAAAAATTACATGTTTTGACTTATATTTTTAGAATTTTGATTTTTCTGCTATGTAGGGTATGGATTAAAGAAAATTAGAATTAAGCAAGGAGACAAATTAGGAGGATTCAGTAATTAGGTATGATGATAGTCTGGATCAAAGAAGTGATATGGTGAAGTTGGCATATTTAGGATTTACTAGAGATAGAATGAATAAGACTTGCGGAGAACTTAGGTATGGGAGAATGGAATGAGGGAACATTGGAAACAAGCAAAGAGGGTTTTCATTTGAGCAGCAAGGTAGGTGGTGATGCTGATGGTCCCAGGAACTTCAAATACAGACTGGCACAAAGTCAGTACTCAACAAATGTTAGATGCATAGATGGACTAAATGAATGCATGCATAAGAAAAGAAGATGAATGTGGAAGAAAATTAGGACCTTATTTTGTTGATATTAATTTTGAAATGTTAGTGAGTTATCCAAGTGGACATAACAGGTTGATTGTTAATATGTGATTTTGGAACTCTGATTTCTAATGTGTGAATCATTCTTCATCCAGTAATCTCTTTTCCACAAATGTTAACTTCCCAGGAGCAAGGCACTCTGCTAGTACAAAGGAATTGAGAAATAAGACACATCCCTGCCCTCAAAAATCCATGGTGCCCTGAAAACATAGATGAATAAATATATTATCATAAAGTAGTTTTTTCTACATGGTGCTATGTCAACACCTAGGAAGAAATTGTCACTTGGTCCAGAAAAGTGAGAAAATAATTTTCAAGGGAACAATAACTGAGATGATGCTGCAAGTAGACGTTAAGTGTTATGTAGTTAGTGAGGGAGACAAGAGGGGATGGAGTTACCTGTAGGGGGCCAGCCCCCACGTGGAGATTCAGGGTGTCCCTGGAAAGGTGTGGTGGCGTCGGCGATTATTCCTGGGGAATAAAAGGATTAGACTCCTGTCTAGTGCAGGGGCCGATTCCGCAGAAAAGATAGATATATGTAGAGAAA
>CAUYQG010099600.1:0-11708 GCA_963574415.1 Tarsius wallacei
CTTCCAAGTAGCTGGAACTACAGGTGCGCGCTACCACGCCCGGCTAATTTTTGATTTATTGTAGAGATGAGGTCTCGCCAAGTTGCCCAGGCGGGTCTCGAACCCGCGGGCTCAGGCAATCCACTCACCTCAGCCTCCCAAAGTGCTAGAATTACAGGCTGAGCCACTGAGCCTGGCCGGGGTTTTAGTCTTAACCTAAGGTGGGGGAAGAGAAATAGAAATCTCCAGGCCCCTTTGGTCATTCCTAAGAAGGAAATAAAAAGAACTCAGACCCTAGTTGTTGTTGTTATTATTATTATTATTATTATTATTATTTTGAGTTGGAGCCTCACTGTTATCCCAGGCTGGAGTGCAGTGGCACCCTCACGGCCACTGCAGCCTCGACCAGCTAAGCTCAGGTGATCCTTCTGCCACAGCCTTCCAAGTAGCTGGAACCATAGGCCCACGCCACCACACCTGGCTAATTTTTTGATTTATCGTAGAGACAAGGTCTCACCAAGTTGTCCAGGCTGGTCTCAAACCCTTGGGCTCAGGCAATCCTTTTGCCTCTGCCTCCCAAAGTATTGGGATTATAGATGTGAACCACCACACCTGGCTGAAACCCACTAGTTATGATCATAGTCCAGGGGTACCAAAAAACTGACACCTAATCATAGGACATCTCACCTCCACCCACAACTTACCACTATACTACTAAAGGACTATTTTCTACAGTTCCTTTTACACAATTTCTACCTTTCCAACAAAAAAATACAAGACATACCAAAAGACAAAAAACACAGTTTGAAGAAACGTAAACAAGCATCTCATAACCACAGGGAGACAGTGTGATCAACAAGTTAAGATATCAACAAAAAAAGTAGACAACATGCAAGAACAGATAAAGGAAAAATATAAAATTTCTAAGAAAAAACTGGTTTCTGGGCCACTCGTGGATACTTAAATCTGCACAAGCTCAAGTCCTACAGTTGGCCCTGCAGAACTGCTGATACAAAAAGTCAACACCATGTATCCATGGGTTTTGCATCCTGCAAATACTGCTATTTCTGGTCTATATTTGGTTGAATCTGTGAATGCGAAATCTACAAAAGCAAAACTCACAAATATGAAGGACCAACTGTATTTGATTTCATATATAATCATGTGTACAGATACACATACACATAAAAGTAATAAACGACAGCAAAGATCCTAGAGATTGGAGAAAGGAATTAGCAATATTTTGTTAAAAAATTCTTGTACTATCCATAAAGAGCAATTTAAAAGTGGACTTAGAGCCAGGCTTGGTGGCTCAGCCTGTAATCCCACGCCTTGGGAGGCTGAGGTGAGTGGATTGCCTGAGCGCGCGGGTTCGAGACCCACCTGAGCAACTTGGCGAGACCTCATCTCTACAATAAATTAAAAAATTAGCCGGGCGTGGTAGCACGCGCCTGTAGTTCCGGCTACTTAGAAGGCTGAGGTGGAAGGATCGCCGGAGCCCAGCAGGTCAAGGCTGCGGTGGCTGGGAGCGGCCACTGCACTCCAGTCTGGGCGACAGAGTGAGACTCCAACTCATAAAATAAAATAAAATAAATAAAATAAATTATTTTTTTTAAAGTGGACTTAGATTGGTCATAAATGTATATTACAAACCCTGGGACAGTCACTAAAAAAAGTTAAATAATTGAAACACTAAGGAAAAACATCATAATCTCATAAAATGTACAATTAAAACCAAAGGGGGGGGGACAAAATAACAAAGGCAATAAACATAAAAGGGTAACAAATACAATTTGTTAGCCTAACATCAATAACACATTAAATGTCAATAATCTAAATATTCCAATTAAAACAGATTGTCAGAATGTATCAAAGAATAAGACCCAACATTTCATCTGCAAGAAATCTACTTTGACTGTAAAAACACATACAGATTAAAAGTAAACAAGAGGAAAAAAATAAAATGGCCTAGTCAACTTATCTGCGTGAAAAAAATTTAAAAATTAAAATCAGTGAATGGCAAGAGAAAGACATACCATGCTAACACTAACGAAAAGAAAGCACAGAAGAATAGCTATATTCTTTTCAGACAAACCAGTCTGGGTGGAAATATTTGCAGATGCCACATCTGACATAAGACTGCCATGCAAGATATACAAGGGACTCTTAAAATTCAATAATTAAACAACAAACCACTCAATTAAAAAGTGGGCAGGATACCTGAACAGACACTGTATCAAAAATATACAAATGGTAAATAAGCACATAAAAAAGTGCTTCACATCATCACATTAAGGAATTGCAAATTATAACAAGGAGATACCACTACACACCTTCTAGAATAACCAAAATCCAGAACACTGACAACATCAAATGCTAGTGAGGATGTGGCATAACAGGAAATTTCAACCATTGCTGATGGGAATGCAAAAAGGTACAGCCACAATGGAAGACAGTGTGGCAGTTTTTTATAAAATGAAACATACTCTTACCCAAAGAAGTTGAAAATTTATGTTCACATAAACCTGCACACAGACGTTCAAACCAGCTTTATTTGGCACTAAAGCCCCACCAGGCAGCCACCCCAGAGTGAGACTCCCCTTGACTCTTGGCTGCCCTTCCCCCTGTGACCTCTGACTGGACTGGTGTGCCCTATGGTGCTCAGAACATATGCAAAGAGGCCAGCTGCAACTTTGGGCAGAAGCAACTCCAGGATGACTTGAAAATAAGTATCCTTTGCCCTCCTGAGAGAGAGGAAATAGTGGCTAGCAGTCAGCCTACATGTGGAGTTTTCAGGTGCCTTCATAGGAATGAGAAATCTGCCTTTATCAGGACGGACCTCAGATATCTGATAACCTTGTGTGATAAGATAAGTAATTTTATTCTGGATGTCAGCAAGCTGGCAAAACAGTAAAGTCCAGGGCTTGTCACCTCACAGAAACAGCAATTTACACAACTATCAGCACACAAAAATGCTTTTACAAGAGCTAAGAAAATCAAGTCAGAAATTAAAGCACTTGAGTAAAGCACAGAATACAAGCTAACTGCATTAAAGCGGGTGGGAATGATAGTATCAGTTATCTACATCACCCCTCCACTTCCCCAGCAGACAACCTAGATTATCCTTTGCAAAGGAGAAGGAGAATGAAGTGAGCAATGGATTTGCCTTGGATTTCAACAAAAGCACTATCTCAGTAAAATCCAATGATGGGCAGTCTCCCATACATAGCCCCATACTCCAGGCACACTGAAGACTTACCTTCCAGGCCAACACCCACAGACCCAGACTTCAGTCCATCCCAGTGCCAGGCCAGCATGTATAGACCCAGATGCCAACCCAATTCCAACATCTGTCCAGCCCCTGCAGACTCAGAATCAAACACCTGTGGAGCTAGACTCCAGAACCATTGCTTCAGGCTAAGGTAGCAAGCTAGGTCACTCACAGACCACACCATACAATGTCCCAGAATCTCTGGATGAGCTGACAGCTGTACAGCTTTCTTTGCTGAAGCCAGTCTATAGAGCCTGGAACAAGTGCCCATTTCTACAAATGTACAGATACCAACACATGGTCTCAAAATCAAGACCTATCAGAAAAATATGACACCACCCAAGAAATAAAATAATGCCCCAGTAGTGACCCCAATGGAAGGAAGATTTACAAACTGCCTGATGAAGAATTAAAAATAATCTTATTAAAGAACCTCAGCCAGGAGCGGTGGCTCACGCCTGTAATCCCAGCACTATGGGAGGCTGAAACCTGGGGAACATAATAAGTCTTTGTCTCTACAGAAAAATAAAAAAAAATTAGCCAGACATGGTAGCAAACACCAGCAGTCCCAGCTAATCAGGAGGCTGAGGTGAGGTGGAAGAACTGCCTGAGCCCAGAGGGTTGAGGCTGTGTTGAGCTGTGATGGTGTCATTGCGCTCTAGCCAGGGCAATAGAGCAAGACCCCGATTCAAAACAAAACAAAGAAGCTCAGTCAGCTACAAAAGAATACAGATACACAACCAAATGAAATTACAGGGGAAACACCCATAAACAAAATGAGAACTTCAACAAAGAAATAGAAATCATCTTTAAAAACTAACAAATTCTGGAGCTGAGAAAACAATGACTGAAGTGAAAAATTTCATAGAGAGCTTCAACAGTACATTCAAGAATCAATGAGCTGAAGACACACCATGACTGGGCACAGTAGCTCATGCCTATAACCTCAATACTTTGGAATGCTGAGGTGGAAGGATTCCTTGATGCCAGGAGTTTGGGATCAGTTGAGGAAATAGTAAAGCCCCGTCTCCACAAAAAAATAAAGTCAGGTATGGTGGTGCATGCCTGAAGTTCTAGTTTACTCCAGAGACTAAGGCAGGAGGATCACTTGAGCCCAGGAGTTAGAGGCTGCACTAAGCTACATCACACTACTGCACTCCAGCCTTGGTGACAGAATGAGTCAGCCATTTCAAAAAAAAAAAACAATGGTTGAAGGCTAGGCGCGGTGGCTCATGCCTATAATCCCAGCACTTTGGGAGGCCAAGACGAGAGGATTGCCTAAGCCCATGGGTTCGAGACCAATCTGGGCAACTTGGCGAGACCTCATCTCTATCTCTACAATAAATCAAAAATTAGCTGGGCATGGTACCACATGCCTGTAGTTCTAGCTACTTGGAAGGCTGAGACAGAAGCATTACCTGAGCCCAGCAGGACGTAGCTGCAGTGGCCATGAGTGTGCCATTGCACTCCAGCCTGGGCGACAGTGAGACTCCAACTCAAGAAAAAAAAAAGGATGACAATATATCATTTTAAATTACCAAGTCGGAGAAACAAAAAGAAAAAAGAATGACAAGACTGAAGAACACCTATGCAAATTGTGAGACACTTTAAGGTAAACTATAATATGTATTATAGGTATCCCAGAAACCACAGGAAAAAAAAAAGCTTATTTTTTGAACACTTCCTGGCCTGGTGTAGTGGCTCAAGTTTGTAATCCCAGCACCTTTGGGAGGCCAAAGTGGAAGGACTGCTTGAGTTAAGAGTTCAAAACCAGCTTAGGCTACATGAGACTTCATCTCTACAAAAGAAAAAAAATTTAGAAAATTAGCCAAGTGTGATGGCATATGCCTGTAGTCCTAGCTACTCTGGAAGCTGAAGTGGGAGAAAAGCCTGAACCCAAGAGGTAGAAGCTGCGGTGTGCTGTGATTGTGCTGCTGCACTTCAGCCTGGGTGACAGCGTGAGATCTCACCTCAAAAATAAATAAATAAATAAACACTTCCCAAATCTAGAGGGAAATAAAGATGCAGATATAGACCCATGAAGCCCAAATTAACTAAATATACTTGCATACCTTATTTTATTGTTTTCACAGGTGTTACGTTTTTTATAAAAAAAATATTTGTGGCAATCTTGCAACGAGCAAGTCTATCAAGACTATTTTTTCCAACAGCGTGTTCCTCTGTCACATTTTAGTAATTCTCACAATATTTCAAACATTTTCACTATTATCATATCTGCTATGGTGATCTGTGATCAGGGATCTTTGATGTCACTACTGTAATTATATTGGGGTGCAACAAATCACACCCATAGAAGACAGCAAACTTCACTGATAAATGTTGTCTTTGTTCTGACTGATCCACCAAACTGGTCATCATCCATCTCTCTCCCTCTCCTTGAGATACAATACTGAATTTAGGCCAATTACTAAGCCTACAGTGACCTCTAAGTATTTAGATGAAAAAAATCATTCACATCTTTCACTTCACATCAAAATCTAGAAATGATTAAGCTTAGTAAGGAAGGCATGCCAAAAGTCAAGAAAAGGCCAGGCTCGGTGACTCAGCCTGTAATTCCAGCACTTTGGGAGGCCAAAGCGAGAGGATTGCCTGAGTCCATGGGTTCAAGACCCACCTGGGCAACTTGGCGAGACCTCGCCTCTACAATAAATCAAAAATTAGCTGGGTGTAGTAGCCCGCACCTGTAGTTCTGGCTACATGGAAGGCTGAGGTGGAAGGACTGCCAGAGCCCAGCAGGTTGAGGCTGCGGTGGCCGGGGAGCGGCCACTGCACTCCAGTCTGGGCGACAAAATGAGACTCCATCTAAAAAAAAAAAAAAAAGAAAAGAAAAAGAAGCAGCATATATTGCAAAAAGATCTGACTATAAATTAGAACAGAAATTTTGCTTAAATTTTTCCACTTACTTCTGTAAAAGAGGCTAGTGCCTCATCTGTAAAATGGTAATATTATCTTTCCTACAAGATATGAGATTTAAATAATACATGAAAAATGTCAACAACAACAAAAAAAACCCTCCTAAAACTGCATGAATTACACAGGAGATGCATCAATAAAAGTCTTAAAATAAAAAAAAAATTAGAAACACAGAAGAAAAGCAAGTTTCTGAAGATTTTTTAAAACAATATCATGATGATAAAAGTTATGTTTAATTAAGATGTGAATGGGCTAGAGAGGAAAAGATAAATGCAAAAAACAGAGAGTTAGAGGGTTGCTGAAATCATTAAAATCTGAGGCCATGACAGCCTGACCCAGGATATTGAGAACATAGAACAGTTACAACTTAAACGGGAAAAGCAACAAAATACAATAGCAAACTGGCTTTTATGGATTTTAAAAAAAAGTCACTAGTAAGGCCAGGTCAATGGGAGAAAGGTAGTATTACAATCAGAGACAGAGAGGCTGAGATAAGAAGATTATTTCAGGAGAAAAAGTAAGTTCAATTTTCACAGACTGGCCTAGAAATGCCAGCTGAGAACAAACTGAAAATGTCCACTAGGCAATTGAGAAAAAAATTAAGAATAATTGTTTTCAATCCTACATCTTATCTTTTTCAACCTATGAACTTTGTAAAAATAGATATGTCTGCCAGGTACGGTGGCTCACGCCTGTAATCCCAGCACTTTGAGAGGCTGAGATGAGGAGATCGCCTGAGCCCAGGAGTTCAAGATCAGCCTGGGCAATGAGACTTCATCTACAATAAATGAAAAAACTAAGCCAGGTTTGGTGGCTCAGCCTGTAATCCCACGCTTTGGGAGGCTGAGGTGAGTGGACTGCCTGAGTCCGTGGGTTCGAGACCCACCTGGGCAACTTGGCGAGACCTCATCTCTACAATAAATTAAAAAATTAGCCAGGAGTGGTAGTGCGTGCCTGTAGTTCCGGCTGAGGCGGAAGGATCACTGGAGGCAGCAGGTCGAGGCTGCAGTGACCGGGAGCGGCTACTGCACTCCAGTCTGGGCTACTGCACTCCAGTCTGGGCGACAGAGTGAGACTCCAACTCAAAAAAAAATAAATAAACAAAAAAAAATAAAACAAAAAAACTAGCCAGGCATGTTGACAAACACCTACTTGGAAGGCTGCAGCAGAAGGATTGCCTAAGCCCAGCAGGTCAAAGCTGCAGTAGCCATGATTGTGTTACTGCACTCCAGCATGGGCAACAGAGTAAGACTCCAACTCAAGAGGGGGTAGGAGGAGAGGGAAAGAGAAAGGGGAGGAGGAGGGGGAGAGGGGGAGAAGGAGATGTCATTTCTACCTCCCAAATCTTGTGTTCACTTGTTAGACACTAGATTTCATATGTAGCCTTTGTTTTCCGACTTTTAAAACACAGAAAAACACACCAGAAGCCTTGGGGCAATTGTGCTGAATGAACTTACCATTTTACATTGTCATATCTCTTGTCATGCAGATTTCAAGAGCATGATTTCCAATACAATATAGTGTCTGAGTCTGACTGCAATTTCAACAATAGCTGTATATACACTTACACTGAAAAAGTTGTAATTTGAAAAAGCATTTCAGATACCAGATTTTAGAGAAAAGACCTTGATTTGATCAATGGTCTCTGTCACAGGTGTGGAAAGGGTAAAAACTGACATTATTTTCCTTCCTAACTTACCAAAGTTGTAATAATTTTAGATTTATTTGTATGATTATTTGACTAATGTTGACCTTATCCTTTAGTATATAGGAAGATGTCTTATTTTGTACATCATAACACTATCTAGCACATAGTAAGCACTCACATAATATTTAATGAAAGAATAAAATAGACTATCCCAAATCTTTTTTTTATTTTTATTTTTATTTTTTTATTTTTTTGAGTTGGAGTCTCACTCTGTCGCCCAGACTGGAGTGCAGTGGCACACTTCTGGCCACTGCAGCCTCGACCTGCTGGGCTCCGGTGATCCTTCCGCCTCAGCCTTCTAAGTAGCTGGAACTACAGGCACGCGCTACCACGCCCGGCTAATTTTTGATTTATTGTAGAGATGAGGTCTCCCCAGGTTGCCCGGGCGGGTCTCGAACCCACAGGCTCAGGCAATCTATTCACCTCAGTCTCCCAAAGCATTAGGATTACAGGCTGAGCCACCGAGCCCGGCCTATCCCAAATCTTCTAAATCTGAGTAACTAGGAATTGGATCCAGGCATTATATACTGAAAAGATAATTGAACTGAAAATAAAATGTGTCACCCTCATAAAGGTAGTAAGTATATTCAAGAGTACTTACTCATTTAAAAGAAACAACATGGAAATATAAATGTCAACAATAACAGCTCAAAGGTACTGTAGATGAAATAAATGTTAAGAAGGCTGAAAATATGCCATTGCCTGGCTAGACTCTGGTGTGGCCATGTACTCTTTGAGCTATGGCTGTCACCATGCTTCCTGGATTTAGTCCCCTCCCCCACCTTGGAGAGGTGAATCTTCTCTCTCTACTTTTAAATAAACTATATTTTCTAATCTTAAAAAAAAAAAAAAAGGCTGAAAATAAAAAGGGTTTACTAAGAGATGCTCCTTACTTAAATTTATACAGGTTGAGTATCTCCTTACCCAAAATGCTTGGTACCAGAAGCGTTTTGGATTTTGAATATTTTTTTGGTTTCTGGATTATATATTTACCAGTTGAACATCCCAAATCTGAAAATAAGAAACCTGAAATGTTCCAATGAGCATTTCCTCTGAGCATCATGTCAGCACTCAAAGTTTTAGACACTGCAACATGTAAGATTCTGGGTTTTCAAGTTTGGAATGCTCAACCTATAATAATATTTTATTAATCAGGCAAAATTCTGCATCTATTAACTAGCCTATGAATGAAATTATCCTACAATGACAGATAAAAGTGAGACTTTATTGTACTTTGCGTACCAATAATTCTCAGAATAACCATCTGACTCCATTTTATTGATGAGGAAATTAAATCGTAGGGCCTCAGTATGAGTTCAGTCGCAAAGCAAGTAAGCGATTTAGAATGCATTTACACTAATCCTAAAGTATAAAGTATTTTCTGAAAACCAATCAATAATTACATTTCTATGACATCATATAATGTTCCCTAACAAAATTGACCAATTTAGTTATAACAAACCAAAATTTCCAAAGCAAGTATTTAGTTTCTTGAAAATCTATCCTAAAGTCTATTTTTTTTTTTTTTTTTTTTAGTTGGAGTCTCACTCTGTCGCCCAGGCTGGAGTGCAGAGGCACACTCACAGCCACCCCAGCACCCCCCAGCGTCGAACTGCTGGACTCCGGCTATCCTTCCGTCTCAGCCTTCCAAGTAGCCAGAACTACAAGTGTGTGCTACCACGCCCAGCTAATTTTTTGACTTATTGCAGAGACGAAGTCTTGTCAAGTTGCCCAGGCTGGTCTCGAACCCAGGGGCTCAGGCAATCCACTCGCCTCAGCCTCCCAAAGTGCTGGGATTACAGGCTGAGCCACCAAGAGACCGGCCTAGCCTAAAGAATTTCTATACCTTTCCAGGATATCTTTCCCTTGTAATCCAAAAACATACAAAATATTAGAAACACTAGAACTATTTATCACCATGTGAGTCAAATCATTAGGACACTTTTTCTAAAAGAAAAACTTTATTAGTTTATATTACATGTATAAACTATTAAAAAAAAAAAAAAAGGAGCTGGTGCGCCTTGGGAGGCTGAGTTGAGTGGATTGCCTGAGCCCGCGGGTTCAAGACCCGCCTGAGCAACTTGGCGAGACCTCATCTCTACAATAAATCAAAAACTTAGCCGGGCGTGGTAGCGCGCGCCTGTAGATCCAGCTATTGGAAGGCTGAGGCAGAAGGATCGCCGAAGCCCAGCAGGTGAGGCTGCAGTGAGCGGCCACTGCACTCCAGTTTGGGCGACAGAGTGAGACTCCAACTCAAAAAAAAATAAAATAAATAAAAATTAAAAATTAAAAAAAAAAAACAGTAAAATAAGACTCTCACATGGATTCTGATTGGTTTATTAACAGGACCCTCCCCCAAGGCACAAATTTCCTTAGGAGAAGGCAGGGTATTTTAAAACTACAAGATAGTAAAAATGGAAGAAACTAGAACGACATCTTCAATTTCCTTCCCAACTGTTTCCTAAATAATACAATAAGAATGTTAATAAAGATTAGTGCTTCCATTTCTTCCATAAAAATACTAGGCACTGTGATTAGGTGATACTTAGCAGAGATAAGGCTAACTATTCCTATGTCCTAATTATTCATAAAACATGCAGATTCCACACATCTAAGTAAAAATCCCAAAGATCACTTAATACAGACTTACCAAGGTTTCCCTGCTCAATTGTCAACACCACCTCATCCATCACCACAGCCCTAAAGTCCAGTTCCTCCTCACAACACTTGGCTTTCAATGCTCGTAAGATCTCTTTTTGAGGATAGTCTTCCCTGATGCGACGATCTGTCAAAAACCACAACTTGGCAGCCACAGAGCTACACATCTTGATTTGTTTGTTCTTCCTTGTCTGGATTATTTCTTCTTGAACGAAAAATCTTTCTAGATGGAAGAGAAAACACACATACAAGGTAAATCAAGAAACTTCACACAAGTAAATGTGATTATACACTAACTATATAAATAGGAAAAAACAAGTACAAAGATATTATGTCCTTTTTCCTTTCATTCAAACTCCAAGTTTTGTACCACTATTAATATGAAAACTGAAAACCTCTCCAGAAATAAGATTCCTCCATTTTCCTCTGGGGAAGTCGGCACAGCCTCATAATAACTGCAGCAGGTCATTAGCAGAAACTTTCAATACCATTCCATATATGAGATATTGTCTAGGAATATACTTTCATCTGCTCTACTTTTCACTGTTTTATCCCCTCCCTCAAAAAGCATTTTTTTTTTTATTGGGAGCTCATTCTGTCATCCAGGCTGGGGAGCAGTGGCACAATCACAATTCACCGTAGCCTCAAACTCCTGGGCTCAGGAGATCCTCCTACCTCAGCTTCCTAAGTAGGTAGGACTACAGGGATGCACCACCACACCCAGCTAAATTTTTTTTGAGCTTTTGTAGAGACTTGGTCTCACTATGTTGCCCAGGCTGGTCTCAAACAATCCTTCTGCCTCTGTCTTCCAAAGTACTGAGATTACAAGTATGAGCTACTGTGCCTGGCTAATTCTGTTCTTGATATGAAATAAACGAGATTCCAATCATCAACAAGACATCCCATTCTTTCCCATCATTAGAAATCCCATCCCAATTAAGCCGGGCTCGGTGGCTCAGCCTGTAAATCGCGTGCCTTGGGAGGCTGAGGTGAGTGGATTGCCTGAGCCCCAGGGTTTGAGACCCATCTCTACAATAAATCAAAAAAATTAGCTAGTCAACTTGGCAAGACCTCATCTCTACAATAAATCAAAAAAATTAGCCGGGCATGGTAGCGCGCGCCTGTAGTTCCAGCTACTTGGAAGGCTGAGGCAGAAGG
>CAUYQG010099603.1:0-27609 GCA_963574415.1 Tarsius wallacei
AGGACTGGATTAAAAAAATGTGGTACATATACACAATGGAATACTACGCAGCCATAAGAAAGAACGAAATCATGAATTTCGCAGCAACCTGGATGGAACTAGAATCCATAATACTGAGTGACCTCTCACAGAAACAAAAAACCAAGCATCACATGTTCTCACTCATATAGTAGACCTTGATCATCCAACGTACTACCACAAGAAAATGACTGAGGGTGGTGGGAAAATATGGGGGGGGGGGCGATGGGATTAATGGTGATAAATATCTGTCTGGGGATAGGGAGACACCTCTTATCATCAAGGGTGCCTGAACAAAGCATTTTTGTTTGCCTAACCCCTAACTGTACCCCATAATACCATAATTTAAAAAAATTAAAAAAAAAAAAACGACACATGCTGATGATGTCAAGGACCAACTCCTCCCAAATTTCCATTTCCACATGGATGCTCACGATAGTAGGGGTTGTGCTTTTGATCCCTTTAAAAATAAAAAGACTCTGCTTTGAGAAGGCAAAGAAAATAATGCATTATGCAGTACAGGTTTAAACTCCATGTGTCTCAGTTTCACTCAAACTGATGTTTTCCTCTTGGGAGTTCAGCCACAGCCAGGTCCTTGTGAATACTTCTGGGTCTCTCTTTAACATATGGATGTATCCCTGAGTGAACAGTGTTCATAGTCCCAAAATGATCAGTGAGCTACAACTTTCCTGATCTACTCCATCATCCATGCAGGACCTTGGAGCCTAATCCAGCTTACCCTGGACATTTATGATCTTGACTCTTTCTCTTAATTTCTATAGAGGATTTTTCTCAGGAAGCCTTCTATCCCTAACCTCTAGATACCAAACACCACCAAGAATCATAATTATCCCAAAGCCTCCCTCAGCTCAAACCCTGTCCACCTAGATCAGAAACCTCTAAAACTTTAACGTCACTTAGAGCCAATCTGATTTTGACAACTCTACTTCAACCTATATTTTAGACCATTTGCCCACCCCAAATGCCCAGTCAGTTTTCCTCAGTGTCTATCAATGAATTACTAATTCTGTCCTGTCCTCATGTCAATCCTATTTCCCTAGAAGGAAATTTTATTATGCCATATAGCTAGGTAGGGCTAATAATGGCAAATAAGTATGATGCAAAGCAGAACCTTTTCATTTATCTGATGGTCACCTAATAAAAGTCAGGTCACCTCATGAGCTGCTACTAAGGAAGCAAGTGGCTCCATCTGAAGCAAAAACCTTTTCTTTTTCCCTTCATTTGCAAAACTGTTTTTTATTAAACCGCAGTTCCAACTTTGTTGCTAGAGAGCAAACAGCTGGTATGGGCACTATAATAAGAAAGAAGGCTTAAAGAAAGCTGTGATTTCTACAGTTTTTCTGATAAATGTGTGATATAGTCAATCTGGAAGCACAGGGAAAGAACAATTGAAAATGAATGAAATGACACTTTGGTTATATGAGATTTCCTGCTCAATAATATGGTCAGAAGCTTGTCTGTTGTGAAGCACAGGTGGCATTAATAAGAGTAGGTTAGCTTATAAAGCAGGCACTTCACATGTACTAGTTAATTCTCACACAAATCATAGGAGATACACATATATAATAGATCAAGAAACTGAGTCACAAAGAGTAAAAGAAACTTACCCAAAATCACACAGCCAGTGAAACTGCAGAATAAACAACACAGTATTAGTAACTATATGCATACTTGAAGTATGCTAAGAAAACAGATCTTTAATGTTCTTATCACATAAACACACATGGTAGCTATGTGAGGTGATGGATATGTTAATTAGATTGATAATAATAATCATGTCATAACACATACATATATCAAAACATAATGTTGTACACCTTTAATATATACAATTTTTATTTGTCAATTATGCCTCAATAAATGTTAGAGTAAGAATTCTAGTCCAAGAAGGCTAATTCAGGTGATCTTGATATTAGTCAAAGTTAAACATCATGTAGAAATGAATTTATCCTATTTCACATTAAAATATTTCCAAAGGAATTTAGGAATATTCATCATTCTGTGGCAAGACAAGAATACAAATTCTGAAAAATGTTTGTTCTTCATTAAGTGATCAATTAAGGTAGCATTTGAGAGAAACATATCTTCTTGTCTTTCTCTACTATCCTATCCTTAAATATTTAAACAACATCAGAAGTTTTTATTAGGAATCCAAGGAGAGAAAAAAAGAACCTAAAAATCCCTGAATAATTTACCAGCTACTTAACATGGCTAAATCTTGAACAATCATGGCATAGTGGACATTCTGAGAGAAGAAACGGCCATTATCAGTTAGAACTTTGCTGTACCATTTATGATCCATGGAATACTTTTTCTAAACAGGAATCAAACCAAATGGCCTCTTTGGCCCTTTCCTCAGACCCTATCATGGCCTTGCTCTTTGAAATCTTCTAAAAAAGTAAGGAGGAAAATGCGAAAATTTGTCCACAGAAAAAGTCACTTCCTACAGGCTTGAGTTTCTCCATTCTTCCTTCTCCATGGACTCTAGTCTCAAAAGGACTGTCCGGTAAAAGTCTCAAGAATACTCAATTCCAGAATACCCTATTGTACCAGATTCTGTTTCTGGAAGACATAGAAGCATTGAAACTGGCCCAACTTCTCCACAGAATTAATGGTTATTTTTTGTTTTTGTTTTTTCTTAAATGAACATAGAAATTGACCTTCCCAGTCTTACAGCTTGAAACTACATTTGTCCTATCTGACTTATTTCTTGGGAAACTGATCCTGAGGCCTATAGTATCAAGGAACTTAAACTTACCAGATCACCATATCCAGACAATGAGATACCAGATTCCTCCATAATTCCTATTTACCAGCTCCTCTTCCTTACCCCTCCCCAATTCCTGTTTTCTACATTTCTTCCCCATTATATAAACCCCTGACCTCAGTGGGATGGGAAGACAGATTTGAGAATGAAACTCCCATTCTCCTTGACTGATATCAGCCAAATAAAAAGCCTTCTTCCCTGGCAATACTCATTGTCTTAGTGATTGGCTTTCTGTGCAGTGAGCAACAGGACTTAAACTGAACCCCTACTGTTTCAGTAACAGATTGTTGATATGTGAAGCAATTATCAAGGGAAGATAATATGAGAGAAGTCACCTAAAGAGAGTCTGCCAGAAAATTTTAAAAGACAAAAAATGTAAAACTCTGCACAGCAACTTGACCCAATTGTGCCCTTGACAGAATTATTCCTTCTCAGGAGGAAAGACTAGATTATGCTGTAGTAACCTAAAACCTCAGTGCCTTATGAAAAGGAAAGTTGTTGTTGTTGTTGTTGTTGTTCCTACTAAATCTAAATGTCTAACATAGTTCAGATAGTCTGGTAAGAGAAAAAGAAAGACATGCCTAACCCTCAAGCTGGGCTCTGTCCATATTCCATGTGTCAAAGAAAATAATGGTCATACCCAAGTTCGAAAGGCAAGAAAGAATAATCCTTTTACTGGGATGGGTACCACATATCACACAAAGCCAATGAAAGTATAATTTGCCCCAGAGAAGGGCTGTGAATATTTTGAATGAAAATATAACATGGTGTTTTTTTATCCAGTGGTGTATTATTTTCAATGCTGCATAACAAATTGTCACAAATTTTGTAGATTAAAACAACATACATTTATCCTCTCATTGTTTCTGTGGGTCAGAAATCTAGGAACAGCTTATTTAGGTTCTCTGTTTAAAGGACTCACAAGACTGCAATTAAAGCATCAACCAGAGATGTGATCTCTTCTGAGCTTTGGGTTCCTATCTAAGTTCACATGGTTGCCAACAGAATTCAGTTCCTTGCAGTTGCAGGACTGAGGCCCTCAGCTTTCCCAGGCCTCCCTCAGAGCCTTGAGACATGGCAGCTTGCATCTTCAAAGCCAGCAAGGTATTTTCTGGAACAAGTTTGTCAGAAACAAAGGACTTCTATAACATAAGGTAATAATGGGAATGGCATCCCATCATAGAAAATATTTGCTATATTTTATTGATTAGAAGAAAGTCAACAATTTCAACTACAGTTAGGGGAGGTATCATACAAGGGTGTGAATACCAGGAGACAGAGATCACAGAGGCCACATTAAAGTCTGTCCCCATAGGCAGTGGAGTTGGAAATGAGTGGGAAATCTTTAGGCTACCCCTAAAGTTTGGAGTATACCACTAATATATACTCCACAAATATAGCCAAGAATATTCCAACTGTTAGCAGAAACATTATAGTTCCCTGTGTAGGTGAGGTTACTCTGTTTAGACATTGAGATTATGTCACCAGCTTTATTTTAGTCTTATCATATTTCCCCTGCCCTGAGGCTACTATTTCTCACTTACTATGAAAACCATTTAAGAAAATACTTGGTCATGATATTAATGATAATCATTTTGGGTTCTTTTTGTTTATCTTGGTTTTTAGAAGAAAAATTAATTTCTCTTAATATGTTCTCATCCTAAATGTATTCACATACTAAGGTCTATTTCATCCACTCCTTGTGAACTATCAGCTAGCATTTCCACATTAGTCACTATAGCGTGTGTCATCAGAATAGCTAATAAATACAACCTAGGCAAAGTAGTTTTTATCAAAACAGAAGAGAATGCCAAGCTCCTGGTTTCCATAATTAATGTATATTATGTGTTTATAAACCAAACAGCTCAAATAAAAGGCAGTGCCAGAGAATATACTGAATGAAAATGTTTGCTTACCAAAAAGATATTTCTAAATGTTAATTATGACCAATTTGCTTTTTTTGTAAGAATGAAATAATGCTGCAAAAGATTCGCAAATACAAGTTGGCAAAAATAAATCTGGCTGCTTGTAGCAGTTTATGGTGTAAGTATTATGATGAATGTTTGACTTGAGTAAAATCCATTTCAAAGGGAAATGCAAACATTCTACAGAGCATAGTATCAAAGTACTAATCAAGTGCCTATTATGTGGGATGTATAATGTTTCTCTCTCACTATTACAATAAAAGTACTGTTGTCTTTCAACACAATTTTATCATAAAATAATATTATATTTGCACATGGTTGCTAAGTGTCATTGGCAACACCAATGACAATATAATTCCTGATCCTAAAAGTTGTATGTTGTTCTCATTCTCAAAGGTGCTGGAAGGCAGCATGACAATCCTGATGAAAACTTAAAAAAGAGGATAGATCTCATATCAAATGTTCTTGTGACACATACATACACAAAACACAAAAAAACCCAATAAATTTTTGGAGGTAATATATATGTTTAATACCTTAATTGTGATGATGATGCCCCAGGTGTATTTATATATCCAAACTCAATAAAAGGTACACATTAAACATGTGAAACTGTTCATATATCAATTGTATCTTAATAAAACAAAATACTTAAATACATGAAAACACAGACCTTGAAGCTCTGCCTAGGTGTATAGTTACACATTAGCATAAAGTCACTTTTCTCAAGGAAACTTCCAAAAAACATTATTACAATTTCTTTCATCTTTAGTTTAGATTCAGGGGATACATATACATGTTTGTTCAATGGACATATTGTATAGTGGTAGGGATTGGGTCTTAAGTGGCCCACTCCCCAGATAGTGAACATTGTAACCCATAGGTAATTTCTGAGCCCTAATTCCTCTCCCGACCTCCCCCCTTATTGGTGTCTGCAATATCTGTTATTTCCATCTTTGTGACCATTTAGCTTCCACAGGAGTAAGAACATGCAGTGTTTGGTTTTCTATTTCTGAGTCTGTTCACTTAGGATGATAATCTCCTGCTCCATTCATGCTGTCGCAAAGGACACAATTTCATTCTTTGTTAACGGCTGCATAGTATTCCGTAGAGTATGTATGTCACATTTTCTTTATCCAGTCAATTGTTGGTGGGCACATAGGTTGGTTCCATAACTTTGCTGTTGTGAATATTGTTGCAATGAACATAAGAGTGCAGGTTATTTTTTTTATATACTAATTTCTTTTCCTTTGTGTAGATCCCTAGTAGTGGGATTGCTGGGTCAAATGGTAATTCAATTTTTAGTTCTTTGAGAAATCTCCATACTGTTTTCCATAGAGGTTGAACTAGTTTACAATCCTACCAATAGTGAATGAGCATTCCCTTTTCTCCTTAATCGCACCAATATCAATTGTTCTTTGACTTTTTACTAACAGTCATTCTGACTGGTGTGAAGTGATATATCATTGTGGTTTTAATTTGCATCCTCTGATGATTAGTGATGTTGAGCATTTTTTCATGTCTGTTGACCACTTATATGTCTCCTTTTGAAAATTGTCTGTTCATGTCCTCTGCCCACTTTTTGATAGGGCTATTTGTTTTTTCATATTGAGTTGTTTGAGTTCCTTGTAGGTTCTGGATCTTAGCCCTTTGTCTAAGACATAATTTGCAAATATTTTCTCCCATTTAATAGGGTTTCTGTTCACTCTGTTGATTATTTTGCTGTGCAGAAACGTTTCAGTTTAATTAAGTCTCATTTGTCTATTTTAGTTTTCATTGCGATTGTGTTCCTACACACGAACCAAATCAAGAGCTCAGTACCATTCACACTAATCACACACACACACACACACACACACACACACACACACACACATACACACACACCCCTAGGAATCCACCTAACTAAGAAAGTAAAAGATCTCTACAAGAAAAACTACGAAATACTGATGTGAGAAATCATAGATGGCACAAATGAAAGAACAGCCCATGTTCATGAATTGGAAGAATCATTATCGTTAAAATGACCATACTTCCCAAAGCAATCTACAGATTTAATGCAATCCCAATTAAAATACCAACTTTGCTCTTCACAGAACTAGAAAAAAATATTAAAGTTTATATGGAATCAAAAAAGAGCCAGAATAGCCAAAGCAACTCTAAGATAAAAGAATAATTGTGATGGCATCACACTGCCTGACTTCAGATTATACTATAACGTTATAGTAACTGAAACAGCATAGTACTGGTACCAGCATAGACAGATTGGCCAATGGAACAGAATAGAGAACCCAGAAATAAAACCATCTTTTTTTTTACAACCAACTGATCTTTGACAAAGCTGACAAAAATAAACAACAGGGAAAGGACACCCTATTCAATAAATGGTGCTGGGAAAATTGGCTAGCCATACGCAGAAGACTGAAACTGGACCCCTATCTCTCACTATATACAAAAATTAACTCAAGATGAATCAAAGGCTTAAACGTAAGACCTGAAACCATAAAAATCCTAGAAGAAAACCTAGCAAACACTCTTCTGAACACTGGCTGAAGCAAAGAATTTATGATAAAAATATTTTGTAAAAAGTTAAATTTAAATTTTAATACATTACAAAAATATTTAAAATTATTAAAAATAAAGCAAAAAAAGTAAAACATAGATGTGTGTACATGAGATGCTCTCACTCTTGTAAAAAAATATATATATGGATATTTAAGTATACATCTCCTTCCCTGGAAGGAAAAACCTATTAGTAGTGGTTATCTCAAAAAAAGGAGGTGGATTGTAGAGTAGAAATATATGTTACATTTTATTTTATAGCCCCCAGTACTATTTGAAATGTTTACCATTCCCTTTTTTCAATAAAAATAGAATAAAATAAATAAAAAATGAAATTGAATTCATCTGAATGAATCAAATACACTGAAAAGTTATATTCTAATTAGAATTGTGGATTTTTTTTTTTTTTTTTTTTGGCTTCTTGGTCTGACCACATTTTAAATATTCTTAAGAGGCAAAGTCAATGATAGGACAGTTCTCACTCAGAATGCTAGTTTTGTTTTTTTTTTTCCTCTGACTTTCTGAGTAGTATCTGTGCTTTGGAGACTTCTTCCAGGCTATAGTAACCTCAAGAAAATCAGCCTGTTAGGCTTAGGGCCATTTGAAGGTGAAAAGATTGAGATTCTGAGGGTTGAGAGCTTAGTTTGGGATGAACCCAAACCCTAGAACATATCACTGCAGACGTTAAAAAGCCATTCTTTGAGGAAAGAGTCAAGAAGCTTCTCAAAATGTGATTAAGCAAACATCTCTGAGAAGTTTCTTTATGCCCAAAGTATAAGTCAGTCCTGAAATTGGGTTCCCAGGGTTGAAAGACCAAGAATGGGCCAAAAAATAACCCTAATTCTCAAACCTGCTTCAGTTTGGTCTATTCACTTACTCTCAAGTCAGATTCAGACTACCCCCTTGTGGTTGTCTAGAAGAGACATTCCTTTCTGTCTAACTGTGGACCTGGATTCAGATGAACAGGACTTGTTTCATTATGAAGACAGTCAAACTTCCCAGAAGCAGAAACTATAATCCAATTTGTCATCAGTCTAACATGGAAGTATGAGTGGAGGCTGAGACAGAGAAGACAATACTCGGTAGGTAGATAAAATATTTCCATTTTTACAAATGCCTTTTCTTCTGGTATCTCTCACTCTCATTTCAAATGCCACAATTTTTATTCTACTCAGTGTCATAGATCCCAACCTCCCTCAGCTGTAACTAATTTATTGACCTTAATTAGCACTCATGGGTTGACGGCACCACAGCATTCCTAAGACATATAGCATTACTATGATTTCTAAATTATCCTAGGGAGAACTTAAATTTCATGGTCAGAACCCATCCCCTTCTATTTGCCTCACTAGATTTGATGTTTCTGAATTGTTTTA
This sequence comes from Tarsius wallacei, assembly GCA_963574415.1. Lineage (NCBI taxonomy): Eukaryota > Metazoa > Chordata > Mammalia > Primates > Tarsiidae > Tarsius > Tarsius wallacei. The sequence goes on from CAUYQG010099603.1 coordinate 8,670, forward strand.
GTATGAGCTATGGTGTCTGAACATTGTTCCAGGAATAATGGCATCTTCCAATAAATATAAACACATTTATAGACACCCAAGTAGTACATGTTAATAGAAAGATCAGGAAGCAGATTCTTCCAAGTACTCAGTTATTTGTTCTGTTTTATTTAGTTGTAGTGGAAGTATGAGCCTTCCTAGAGGGCTGACTTGAAATTGCCTTTTCTTATCTGAGGCTAGAATCAGAAATATGTTTTTCAATCATCAAAAGCCCTATGCAGTTAAAGCAAAGAAGAAGTGGTCTCCCACATTTTCAGTGTTTAAGATAAGAGTGTCAGAATTTCCCCCTGTATGCTGGTACTTCTTGTTTCTCATTTTAAAAGCAAAGGATTAAAATGTAATTACAATTTCTTTTTAAAAATAGACCAAAAGGTAACTGTCTCCCAAAAAAAGGATAAAAATTTTTAAAACAACTGCTAAATTAAAACTATATATGGCTAAACAAGTAAAAAATGAGCCTGGTCAAAGAAATGGTTTTTGAGTATATTTAAATAGCTGAAAAGTTATTGACATCTGTCAATATTGGGAATATAAGATACCCCAATTGATGGAAACTGGAGTCTCTCTGGGAGCTCCTGGGTTGGGAGCTTCTGCAATCATTATCCTTGATCTTATGCCAAAGATTATACCTAAAACAAGTGGGTTGTATTCATATCTTCAGATGTACAACCAACTACAAACAATTATCAATTACCAACAATTAATCTTAGCATTTATTAAACTAATCAAAAACTCATGGAGACTACAAATCCTGTTTCTTCCCTCCCACAATTCTTTTCATCTCCAATAGTCAAGTACCATAAACTGACCCTCGTTAGGTATTGAAACAAGTCCATCAATCGACGATTGCAAAGCATTAGCATCACCTTATATGGCAAGGCAAGAGTTGAAATGGGTAAGTCTTATTATTACTTACAAGACTACAAAACTGAACCCAGTCTTTCTCGGACCTCATTCCTTGATCCCTCCCCACTCTGTTCCAGCCACACTTGCTTTCTTGATGATTTTCTTGCATACCAGACACACGCTGCTTCTGGTGTCTTTGCTTGTTTTCTCTGCTTGGGATACTCTTTCCAGATATCCTCCTGGTGCAATCCCTCTCTTCCTCCAAGTTTGTCTCAACTATTACCTTAGTGTCACTATCCCATTTAAAATTTCTTCCTCTCCCCAGCACTCCTGATCCCCTCACCTTGATCTATTTTTTACATAGCTATTTTATAACTCATCTTCTCAAATACAATTTAACTGTTCTGTTGATGCATTTCTATCTACACCAAACCCCCACACACAATATGTCTATTTTCTCTACTGATGTATTCTCAGTGTCTACAAGAGCATCTGACACATGGTAAATACCCAATAAATTCAATGCTTTTAAATGAATAAGTAAAATAATGAATGAAGATTCCAACACTGTTTGGCATATCAGTTATTTTACCATGTAGCATAAGAACAAGCCTGGGTCAAAAAATTACAGGCCTTGGTATAGAGCTATCAAGCAATATATAAAAAGTGTAGCCAGGCTCGGTGGCTCAGCCTGTAATCCCGCGCTTTGGGAGGCTGAGGTGAGTGGATTGCCTGAGCCCACGGGTTCGAGACTCGCCTGGGCAACTTGGCGAGACCTCATCTCTACAATAAATCAAAAAATCAGCTGGGCGTGGTAGCGCATGCCTGTAATTCCAGCTACTCGGAAGGCTGAGGCGGAAGGATCGCCAGAGCCCAGCAGGCCGAGGCTGCAGTGGCCAGGAGCGCCACTGCACTCTAGTCTGGGCGACAGAGTGAGACTCCTACTCAAAAAAAAAAAAAAAAAAGTATATAGAAAGCAGAAGAGAACAAGGTCAAAGAGTCAATGTAGCAGAACTCACTGAAGTCTTTAGCAGTAATTGTTGGAATAAGTCTAGGACAGTAGTGGTTCAAAAGGCTGCTTGAAAGATTTTACTGCTTTTTAATCTAGAATGTCTATCTGGCAGTCTAACCAACTCTGCCCTGCACAAACAATGCCTTCAATCATTCTCTGATCATAATCTCTCATTTTCCATTTCTCCTTGGAGTGATGCCTTTTCTTAAAAAACCAGAGGATCCTAAGAGTGTCTCTAAATAACCCAGTAACTTAAAATTTGGCTCCTATCATTTTCATAAGAACTATCAACTTTCAAGGACACCTCTATGATATTAGCAAGTGAATCTACATCATTTATGCCAGTTGATAGGGTGAGGAGAAATTCTGAACCACTCTCTTCTATTCCCTTGGAATTATTCTATGGCTAATCTGGATGTCTACCTTTGAAATTACTACTTTTCTGCTATAGACACAATCTTTCCTCTCTTATTTGCTCATCAGTTACAGACAAATTGTGTTGTCACCTTTCTCTGCATCACTCATAAGTTAATGACCCACATTCAATTGATGATAAAAAATGTTGGCTTAATGCTAAATTTTCTTGGCAACTGAACAAAATAGATATTCAATACACAAAGGTATAAAGCAGAAGGGGAAAAATCATGCTCATTGTGTAAATACAGCCTATTACACTTATTACAGATATTACCCTATTTCAACATTACAATCGCAAGGTATTTCCACAAGAAATAGAGTATGTCTTTCCCCATCAACTAAATTATAACTCCTTAAACATGTAACTGTATTTAACTTTCTCATAATTTTATTCCTATGTCCAACAAGATGCCTGGCCCATCACAGGCACTCAATAAATAATTTTGAACAAATTATTGAATAAAATAAAATCATTGAGGTTCTTCTTAACTATAAATCTTGCCCAAATCCCAATTCTATATCCTGCCTCACTAATTGTATTTTGCTCACAAGACTGAGACTCAGAATGGTTGGTACATTCTTTCTACATTGCAAGACAGCTTCCTAATGTAATCACAGTGATTATTGGAAACTCAGTTAATATAGAAAAACATCATTCTGTCTCAATTTAATTTGATTTTGACACAGAATCTTTAGTAAAACATCCATTATTTTAAATGCCACCTTGGCCTGTTTGTAGATGGTTTATTGAAATAGTCTAGGATAAAATTCAAGATTTTCATAAATATATCATGTTATGAAACCATGAGATTTCCTTAGAACACCTCTGTCAAGTTTTAAGTCATGGAGGCAGAAAAGCAGTTTATAGATTCATTTCAATTACTATCATCTCATTAGGTATAGATTAGACAACAAATTTGCATCTGTTTTTCAGCTTAAATCTTCTTGTAAGATGTTGAAACAGAGCTAAGAGATCAGGAATAGACTACCTTTCTTATGGTAAAGCATGGTCATTTACAGATGACCCTTTTTAAATGAGTTTATTATTTTTATTTATGAAAAAATATTTATTCTGGTCATAGGCACATCAGATGCAACTTAAAACTGAAAAAAAATCATTTTAACTTCAATTTTATTATTTAATTTACTACTGTAACTGATATCACTTCATAGCTTTAGATATTTTTGTAGTAAAATAAATAATAATAAAACCTTTAAAACCTGATTTTGTAGCAAACATAGAGTCGTGTTCTTATATAAACCTAGTAATGAAACTTTAAAATCAATTTACATATAGAATTACTCAACCAGAAAGTCATCAGTAAAATGCAGCATTAATCTTGGGCTATAGAAAATAATTTGTGCATTTTTTTTTTAAAAAAAGAGTTGTTACTAAAACAAACTGGACTGTCTAGAAAGTATCACTAATAACAATAATCACATAAAAAGAACAAAAATGGGCATTTTCCACCCCCATCAACATTTTCTTAACTATTTCCACCAACTTTCTATTCTAGAAGAATTTTAGAATCAAGTTGCATAAAAGTCCCATTGGGGTTTTTATTACAATTATTACGTTGAATTTATAAATTCACTCACAAAAAGATATATTTATCATATTGAATCATCTATGCCAGACACATATTATACTTCTTTGTTTTTCAGTATTTTCTGTATCTTCTAATACAGTTTTATATTCTTGTGAAAATATGAACTAACAATTTTGGTTAAATTTATTTCTAAGTATTTTAGGTTGCAGTAGTATAGTAAATGAGCTTTTCCCCTAAATTAATAGAGATGTAAGAAACCAAGTAAATTACACTTGGACTCTACTGTTCTTGGACCTGATTATTGATATGATTCATCAGGTCAATAATAATCCAGAAGTGGTACTTTGAAACTTGTCTTTTCACCTATAGTAGAAGATGATGATTCTCAAGAAAATATTCAAGGATTTTCTGATCAGAAACCTGTGCAATCTAGTGTTGAACTTGAAATTAGCAATTATAAGACAGAAAAATGTTGTAAGACAGAAAAATGAGAAATAACCTGAGATAACTTCATAGACATCCAATTACACAGGGTTCACTGCAATGCACCAGCTCCTTCAGAGCCCAGGCAAGTGGCTGGAAGGAATGCTTTATTTCAGCAACAGCTGCCAAAAATGTTATGAGGCACATGCAGAGACAGTGGCTTTCAGATTTCAATTTTATGCACCTCCGCAAATTCTGTGCTAAACACCTGTGGACTGCTGAGTTTACCATTGCAAATGATAAATTGCAGTGACAATCTCAAAAGGATTACAAAAGAGACAGATGACTTTTTATTAAAAATAAGATTTCGGGATTGGGAAGAGAATTGTAATTATCGTAAAAACTCCTATTTGCTGAACTTTCATGGAAACAGAATCCCTTGCTAGACATTTCTTCTCTATATGCCTTAGGTCGCCATTTTTTTCTCATTATCTTTAAAAGTCACATCTTCCACCTATTGAGTTCACTGAAAGGCCCAGTCATTTCCAACTCTTGTGAGATGAAGCAGGCACTTCACACAGCTCCAAGAATAGTTTGTCCTATTTAAGAAACACCAGATGGAACAGTTAATGCTGTGCCTTGCCTCATCTGTACTCAACGTGCCACAACTTTTACTTTCTATCAAAACCAGAAAAGTCTTTACCACCATGCACAGAGAAAGAAAAAAAGCATCTTTAAATCCTCATTCTCTAGCACAGTTGTATTATGCCCTGAGCTGTAATCGGGACTGGGAATTATTAAATGAACATATTTTTGAGTATGAATTCGAACGGTGGTGTTAGGTTTTTATTGAGATTTCAATGCTAAGTTAGCTACATAAATCTAAAAGAAGGAAAATGTGACATAAATTAAATCTTTTAGAAGAATCAGAAACACTTTTTCAGATTTCTGATGACAATAATCACAAGGGAATAAGCAAAAAAATCAAACACTTATCATACCAAAAATATCAGTTCCCCCTTCTCCTAAATATGTCCTGAGAATATATCTTTATTCAACTTCCACCATTGTTTAATGAAGATTTGATCAAAGTTTACCTTTCTGGGGGTGGAGGTGTGTAAAATATATACATGACTATCTTAGAGAAAAGCCTGTAATAGAAAGCATGTGTTCCAGACTTTGAGGCCATTAAATGACAGAATTAATAGAAGAAAGTGCTGAAGAATAAAGTTCTTCCTTAATTAAGATTTCCCATCAGAACACTTATATTATTAGTTGAACTAAAAATTTTACATATTGAGTTCACTGAGAGGCCCAGTCATCTCTAAGTGCACTACCACTGTCACATCCCATTCATGATGCTTTGGAACAACCTGCTTCCCTGGACCAGTCATTTGCTAAATAAGTATTATTAATCAAGAGAAATTACAAATTACAGAGAAATCAAAGTTTATTCCTTACTAGGAAAATTTTGGAAAGTTCCATGTTACAGACTTCAGAATATCTAGCAAAGGGCAAGGAGTTAAATATCAGGGTTTGGTACTAGCTGTCCCCAAGAAAACAGGTTTGACCACATAAATGGAGATAAATTAGACCCACTCCACTCAGGGCACAAGAGCAGGCCAACATTATATAGGTGCCTTTTAATGGAACTAATATGTTATACATTTCTTTTATTAAGTCTATCTCCTGACATCAAAGGTATTGAGGAATCAAATAGGCCAAGGACTACAGCACTTCAGACTTTCCTTTCAAGATGTTTGAAGGAAAAGAGAACTAGTTCAATTCACAGTTTAGTCTTTCTTCCATATATAATGCTGATTAAAAGTGAAGTTGACAAGAGATCATGGACTACACAGAGACAGAAGATATATCAAACTATGGATTCTTCAGAAGTTAGATGAGCAGGCCCTTGAACCACTGGAAGTTGACTATACTCCCAAAGTCATTATTTTCAAGCAAAATTTGCCTTTCTTAATTTTTATATAAAATTTCTCCTTATTCTAGATGACACTTCTAGAGATGATGTTTTCTTTGGGCACAATTTTATTATTGACCAACTCTTCATCTGTGAGAATAAAACATGAGATATATATTAACAGCTAAAATTTAAAGTATATAAGGTAAAATTCAAAAGGTACAATGTATTAGTCAGGACAGGGTAGGTTATACTGTGGTGACAAATACATCCTAAAATCTGACCTTAACAGGGTAAAAGTTTATTTACTAGCCATACTGCAAAAGAGTGCTGGAAGGATCTCCATGGTGACTCTCCTAAATTGTGACTCAGAGTTCTTCTATCTTGAGACACTGATATCTTTAAAACAGGCAAACCCTATAGTCCCAACAGAAGAAGAAGAGAGAGCCAGGATAAGGAATGTTAGCTCTTAATCGCTTCAGCATAGAAGTCACACAAGTGACTTCTATCTAGAATTCAGTCTCATAGTAGGAAGTCTCGGAAATGCAGTCTTCCTGATGCCCAGAGAAAAGAAAGTGACACAAAGCACTGTCTCTTCCATAAGAGGAATGGGTTATAGAGTCAAACAGATGAGGCACTGATTCCTATGGGACCTTGGGCAAATTACCTAACCTCTTATCACCCGAGTTTCTCCATCTATACAATGGGAATAGCAAAACACTTTGCAGGTCTGTTGTGATAACTAAATCAATTATTTGCCTCAACTACCTGGACCAAATTTAATGCTCAATATGTGGTAACTATTGTAGCTACTATTTAAATAGTTCAAGGGTTTTCATAACTCACCCAAGACTAACACAGATTTCAAGTTCAGCATCATCAGCTCTTAAGACTGCTCTGACCTGTAAAATCATCAAGGGGACACATAACATCAATAAGGGTACCCCAACTTTACCTGCATGAACACCACTTACGTACCTAACCCTGAATTGTATCCCATATATATCTTTAAAATAAAAATAATACACCAAATCAAATCATCCTGTATGGATCTGAGCTTGTACACATTCAAGTGTACTTCCTCAGATCAAACTCTTCACATTCAAGCGTACTTCCTCAGATCAAACTCTACACATCTTTAACCTACCCAGCCCGGTCTCCTCTGCTTTCTAATGAATGTTTCCATTGCAAAATTCCTGAGGCTTTTAACTTGATTGTTAACTCCCTGACTTTTGGTGTTTGCTTTTATATTCCCCTGTTGGTCTCTTGCCTCTTCTCTTCCTTTTTTTTAAATGCAATGTATTAAAAACATTAGACAGAACATTCTGTTGATCAAATACCTGTTTTCTTCTGAAGGTTTATTATGTTTTCCGAAAGTGATTTGAAAAAAACAATGCAGAACCCCTGAGTGTCTTAATAAGTAATGGAATCTAAGTGATAGCTTTTTTATTTTCTCTAACTTTGCCTTGCCTTATTACAGAGCTTGATTTAACACAAGTAAATGAATATACCTTGCACACTGAGAATTGGATCCAGATGCAGAAAAGATTTGCGTTCCTTCTTTTAAACCCACATGTTAAAACAACTAAATAAAAAGTCTTACCAAAAGAATGGGTGAAAGTTATAGCATTGTTTTTTCTCATTATGCCCTTAAGATTTGATTCACACTACAAAGATCCCTCAATAAGATCATTCAGGAGGCAAGAAAGGCAGTAGCTGCTGCCTAACTAGAAAACTGGTATTATTCCTGGAATGTGTATCCTCCTGCAAGTCTTGGATTAACTCAAGATGGATACTTTCTTTCAGGTGCTTTGTTACAAATCACTTCTGGTGGTACCAGAAGTACTGCAAAGAAGCATTCAATGCCCACAAAAGAGTCATTTAAAGGTGAAATATGAAGCATTCTGACTGCTTCTGGATTATCTCTGCTGTATTTCTTAATGAATTTTTTAAAAGGACGTAGCAGCTTTTCTTCTATTAGAGTTCCTGGAAATGTGCTTGTGCATATATCAACCTTAGTGAAGACAAAACTGTTGAAATATTACCTTAGAAAATAGGAATCTATCCACTAGACATAGTTCTCCTTGTACATCTAGTTACTATTGTTTGCCATAACTCAGAGACAATTCTGACTCAGGCATGTTCGGCCTCCACAATGCATCTTGGATACTCCGATACTTGGTAGAACATTAAGTTTCCAGCTGCTGCTACTGTGGGCCCATCCCTTTCCCCAACTCCTTTTTTCTTTCTCAACTAGGAAGAAAAGTTAAAAATACAAGGGGGAACCAAAAAAAAAAACAAAACCCATAATTATCATTTGGAGCGTAGTACACTTGGAATTTATTCCTCTAGATCAAACGGTCAACCAAAGTTTTTATCTGGAAGTTTTGAAAAGGTTGCATCACAATTTGTTGGAGAAATGTCACGAGTTTGGCAAACACATGACTGGTTCTTCCACCATGACAATTGCACCTGCCCAACTGCGTTGAGTGTTCAGCAGTTTTTCACCAAAAATAGTATAACCCCTGTACCCCACCCTCCCTATTCATCCGATCTTGCCCTGAGCAACATTTTTTTGGTTTGTTTCCCCAGGTGAAAAAAGTCCTCAAAGAGAAACATTTTGCCCATGTAGAAGAGGTAAAACAACAACAAAAACAGCAGAAGAACTAAAAGGCATCAAAATTGAGTTCAAAAACTGTTTTGAGCAGTGGGAATGTGTCTTGATAAATGCAGTGCATCAAATGGAGAGTACTTGGAAAGTGACTGAAGTTTAAGCACATAAAAACAAATGTACAAATTTTTAATAATAAATTCCAGGTCTTTTTTTGGATCCCCCCTTGTATTCTGCAGAATATCTGATGAATACCTAGTGCTTCGGGGATGACTCAAGGACCTGGTTTTCAATAGAAAAAGGGCAATGAAATGATATCAAAATTTTTCTATAAATCCATTGTCTTCAGCTTCTTTAATTTCTGAAATCATCTTGCACCTTAATTTTTGTCTTATATAAGGTGACTCTGCTGGATCACTATAAACATCTCAGGAGTTGTTCCTGGTTACTTTAACTGATTTAAAACTTCTAGGATAAGTGGCAAAAAAATAACCATAATGTCTTTCATCATTCCTAAACTCCTTGTAAAGGGAATGTGAGGTAATACATTCCCAGGAATTATTGACTATCCTCCTCTCTACTATTTGCCTCTTTTGACTGTATTTATACTCACCTGAGCAAGAAGAAAGTAACAAGGTAAAACAGGAATCCTTTAATTTTGTTATGTATTAGTTTCTAAGAAAGCACTTGAATGAGTTTGAATCCTGAGCAAATTTTGGGCCAACTGCTCCTGGCCCCTCTAAGCGTGAAAAATTTGGAGCCAATTCTTCCTACATTTTCACCAGCCTTGTCACTCACTTGTAAATAGGGCTTCATCAGAATTAGATTCTAGAATCCAAGCAACTAAGTGTAGCAGAAAGGATCCACCTTTTTCATATACTGACTACTTATTAAGGCCCAGAGAGGCATGGTGGTCTATTTAGAAACTCATTTCTCCTCTCTGAATCCCATTTCTAACCTATGAGATACTACTAACCTATTCTTCTGAATAACTCAAGCATAAATTAATGACTTTGTCTGCTATATTTTGCTACCTTGCTTCTGGGATAAAGTAAAAGTAAGGGGAAAAAACAAGTGCATTTCAGAAATAAAATGGAAAAAACTAGTGGACAAAAGTACACAAGAAAAACTCTGGGGGAAGACCTGTCTGAACAACTATAAATTCCAAGAGCAAATACCTAAATCAGCAGCACATGACACTATTCCTCCTACATAATAAACACTCCATGAATTTTTGTGAAATGACCATCTAGGCTCAAGGATCCTTCTCTAGCCTCATTATGTCTTTTCTACCAGAATCTTTGTGCTTTCAATACATCTAGCTAAAGGCACCCCTGATACAAGCCTCTCTGATTCAGGGAGACTGGCTGAATTAAACTTAGAGGGCAAAAAGAGCAGATGCTTCAGTCAAGCATCCTGGTCAGTGAGTTTATTTCCATGGTGTGCCCTGCAGTCTTGAGGAATGTCTGGGAACCTGTGTCTATCCATTGAGTGCAATGGCCACTGTAGTAGTTGATCAGAGTTTCTTTATACTGAGAGACAATGCCTTTTCCCTTGGTTTTAGGGACTCATAGGACAAGGGGTTCTCAACCCAGAATAAATGGGAAATCTGGCCCATTGGGTTTGAAAAGAACAGTTATATTAAAGCTGTCTGTAAGCAACTTGGCAAATAAAGTGAATGAGAATAGACTAAATTATGTTCTCCAAGCACCCCAAAATAATATTCTATTATTTTGGGAAATCACTTAGAGGCTTGGGTCCCAGGACCTGATTCCACTTTCCATTTTTTGACAACTCCATGGAAAGAAGAGTCACTGAAAAATCTCTGCAGAAGAAATTGATGTTTGTTTGCCTTGGAGTGACTTGGGGAGAGGGAATACGGTGCTATGGAAATAAGTCCTGGTGGAGAAAAACATGGAGGGAATGGGGACACAATCTTGGTTCTTCTACTATTTAGCTGTGTAAGCTCAGGAAATTCCCTCTACCTTAGGAGCCTAATATGTTTCCCAAGACATGCAGCTAAATAGACCTCAATTTCTCATCAGGCCATAAAAAATAGTTGGTACATGATGAGGCTGGCTTCTTTCTGTTATGCTTTTTATGTTGGGTTCCAGGATCTTATCCTGATAGTTTGAGGTCAAGCTAGACCATGGATCTTCATTCAGTTCTTTGTATACAGTACTGTTCTTGGTGGCCACAGATTTCCCCAAACTCAGTGCACATATGTCCATAACGGATTAGGTTTCAGCCTCTGAGCATGTAACTTCTTACACATTCCAAGTTTAGAGTAACTGCACTGGGAACCATCTGCCACCAAGCATCTGGTTGGATTTGGATCTAATCCACCTCTGCCAGGTGCCTGATAGTCACACACACTCAAAACCCCAATGCCAAAAGTATATGTGAATCAAAGACCTGGGGTTCCAAAATGATCCAATTAAGAAATAATTTTAGAACTCAGCTCTAATTTTTCTAACGCTTAAACTTTCTGGATTATTATTATTATTACATAATCAGCCATCTCTGAAATAAAATCTAATTAGATATAGCTTTTAAGCTAGAGTATTTCTTGATGAGTCTGTTAATGTGATTAAAATGTATACAGCCATATATGTGTTCAGAATTCACACAATTTTTAAACATCTTTTTCAGCATTATAGCATTCATAGGCCTTTGACTAAAATTAGTAGTAACTGGGGAATTTTACTTTGGTGTATTTTGTTCTGATGATCAAATACATGAATACTGCATGCAAATAGCTGCCTTTCAAAAGCTATGTAAGAAATGCAAAATCTCCAATCCATATACCTCTATGCTCAGCATCATAGTAGATGACAATTTTTGTCACAAATAGAATTTTAAGTTTTTTGATAAATAAAACCATGTATTCCACTTTTTTGTTTCCATAGTGTGCTAAATATGTTACAGGTATTTATTAAGTAATTTATAAAGTAAACTTAATTTTCATCATCTAGTGACACTACTAGTAATGATGAGAATAAAGGCTAATACATATTGCGTACCTTCTGTTTGTCAGACGTTGTGCTAAGCATACTTTATATAAATAATTTTTCTGATAATTGTGCAAGGTAATTTCTAATATATCCTCTTTCACAAATAAAGCAAGTGAAGCTTGGAGAGCTTACGAAATTTTCCTAAAGACACAAAGCTAGTAAATGTCAATTTGGAATCATATACTCAGGTCTGACTTCAGCACCCATTGCCTTAATTACTGTTTTTCTCCAGACATGAACATTTTACTCTCTGGTCTCCTATCAGCAGTAGGTTTTGGGGGAGGATTGTTATGTATCCAAGAAGTCCTGACCTTGAGTTTGCATCTTAAATTGCATATGCTGACTGTACCAGTTGCTTCTTGGGACACCAATTCTTCTTTTTCCTTCCTACTTTGTCATGCCAGACTAACTTCACTCCCACAATGGATTACTTGGAACCTTGAGTATTCAAGTGCTCAAATATACTTCTGGAGTTTTTAATAGCATTAGAGGTGTCACTTACCTAGTGGCAAAGCAGAAACCACTATTTAGATGGTCCAAGGAGATGAAGAAGGTAGGAGTAAAATAAGTGTTTAAAGAATGTTCAAAAAGCATCTTAGAGTTAATCAAGTTCAAGCCTCTTATTCTACATATCTGGGATCATGAGGTAGAGGGAATTTTCTGAGCTTACACAGTTAATTAGGTAGCAGAGCCAAGACTAGATCCATATTCTCCTCTTCATCAGAACCTATTTCCATAGCACCATATTTTCTCTCCCTGAGCTACTTTAAAGCAAACAAACACCAGTCTTTTATGTAGGGTGATCCAAGGATTTTTCCAATGACCCTTCTTTCCATGGAGCTTTCTAAAAATACAGAAAGGAATTATTTATAGCCCTTATTTCAAGGTGCTTTTCAAATATCTAATTATCCAATGACCCACACAAGAGCTAGAGGTGGAAGAGGACAGTGGACTTGGCTGAGTATTTCGTAGGCATTCATGTGATGGCCGAAACTTCAGTGCTTAGACAATGAATGCCCAGGGTGAGGATGCTAGGAAGTGAAGGCAAACATCTGTGCCTGTCATTTAAAGATATGCTGAGGGCAGGAAAAAATATTTGAAAAGATTTTAACCCATTGGAGGTAGGTAACAACATGTTTAATCTCTAAATAATATCAATAAACATCTCAAGAGTTATCTGGGGCAGATTTTCTATTTCATTCCATTTTTTAAAGTAACCTTTTAGGCATTCTATGTGATATAGCACAGGAGAATACAATTCTAAGTTGTGCAAGAGATGTCAACAGGCAGCTTTTGTAATATAGCCCACAAGTCTTAGAAAGGCTTCCATTCACCAAATTAAAATATTTCCACCTGACAGACTCTGCTACTTGCTTTGGGAGATGAATGAAGTAGAAAGGACCATGGCTGCTTTTCAAGGTTCCAATTTAATGCAGGTAGCATTCTCATGTCCAGATCTAACTTGGTTTCACAGCTCTGAGACTACAACCACAGTTATTCTATCCAAAAGAAAAGATCAACTGCTCTGGAAGGAACCAGACAAGTTGAAATTCTAATCATGTATCCCAGGATCTAGCTGACGGTGTTAACAGGCATGAACAAAAGAGTACGTGCAAAAGAATGAATAAGAATGGATAGAAGGAGGCATAAAGAAAAGCACAGAAATCAACAGAGTGTAAAATGTTTTTGCTTTTTTTCTTTTCCCCATTTCAGCCATTTTGGAAAAAAAGGAAAGAAAAGAAAAAAGAAGGACTACCATCAGAGAAATATAGATTTGACATGCTCTGTGTTTGAGACACTATCAGTGAATGGGGTGATAACAGCAGGAGTCTAGGGCTGGGAGCCTCCACTAGAAATAATCCAAAAATACAGCCAGACACACATCTATAATTCCAGCAATTTGAGGGACTGAGGCAGAATGACTTCTTGAGCCCAAGAGTTTGAGACAGCCTGGGTAACAGAGTAAGACCTCATCTCTACAAAAAAAAAAAAAATCAAAAAACTATCTAGGCAAGGTGGCATGTGCCTATAGTCCCAACTCCTCAGGGGACTGAGATGAGATGATCACTTGAGCCTAGGAGTTGTTGCTGTTGTTGTTGTTGTTGTTGTTGTTGTTGTTGTTGTTGTTGTAGCTGGAGTCTCACTCTGTCTCTCAGGCTGGAGTGCAGTGGTATACTCATGGCCACCCCAGTGTCAACCTGCTGGGCTCAGGCGATCCTTCTGCCTCAGCCTTCCAGGTAGCCAGAACTGCAAGCATTTGCTACCACACCCGGCTAATGTTTTTTTATTTATTTTATTGTAGAGATGAGGTCTCACCAAGTTGTCCGGGCTGGTCTCGAATCCCTGGGTTCAGGCAATCCTCTCACCTTGGGAGCCTAGGAATTTGAGGCTGCAGTGAGCCATGATCATGCCACTGCACTCCAGTCTGGGCAACAGAGTGAGACCCTGATTCAAAAAGAAAAGGAAAGGAAGGAAAGAAAGAATTCAAACTTGCCAGCCCTCCAGATCCCTTCCTTGCTGGTGTGGTTCTGGAATTACTCAGCTGGATACTTCTTTACACACTCAAAGATTCCCCTTATCATTACTGGGATGACATCTCCATTTACACTTTTAAAGCTTCTCTTCATTGTTCATTACCTTGTTCAGGTTCACCAACTGGCACCATGTTCTCTTTGGGAATTTATACACCTTTCTGAGCCACGGTTCCACAGGCTATAAAATTGCATTGTTATAAGGAGTCACCATGCTGATATCATTCCTTCCAATTCTAAGGGTGCTCAAGAACACATCCCACATCCCATTTTCTGCCTTTAATTTCATATCTAATGACATGAGTTCAACAAGACAAAGTTTTGGACTTGACCTTGTCACACTGACTTTACTGATTTCTCAGAGGATTCCTTGTCAATATTCCCATTTTTATAAACAACACTATAAAGGCAAATAAAGTTTTCAATATTTCTAGAACTATAACTCTTCATTACATTTGATAGCTCTTTCTCTCTCTCTCGTTCTCTCATTTTTCCAAAATTCAGACACATTTCTCTCCAGATGTTGGGCTAAAAAAAAATAAGCATTATACTACAGTCTAGCAGACTAAATCATCAGCCTATTTTTCTGAACATTTTAGGACTGGGATCTAAGATGGCCACCATGGAGCAGTGGGAGAGAAATTCTGCAGTGACAGAAACCTGCCACCAGGTGGAGAAAGGAGCAGATGTGAATGCCTCTCCCTCTCTCATTGAGTGGTATATACTGAACCACAGATAGGACCCTAGAACAGAGGGTAATTGAATAACTTAAAGCAACAATCAAAAGATAAATAGAGAGCAAAGAAAGTCCTGTCACAAATGAAGAAAAATCAATGATAAAATGCAGGCAACCCTAAGAAACCTAAAGAGACAGCTTCTGAAAAAGCAGCTAGGAGAATACAAACAATAGAAATCTCCAGAATGACCCACACCCGATGACAGCTACAGAAATCAGAGATTGGATGGCAAAAATGAACAGGAACCAAGAGATAATAGAAGCAAAAGGCACTGAAGCCATACAGGAAGTAAAAGCAGAGGTGGCCAATTTCAAAAAGCCCATTCTGAAATAATAAAAATGAAAAACTTCATCCTGAAAATTAAGAGCACAGTAGCAAGCAAAGAAAGCTGAGTCAACCAGGCAGTGGAAAGAATCTCAGAACTTGAAGACCAAAATATGAAAGTAATCCAATCTGTCAAAAACATACCCAAAAAACCTCAAAAAGAAGGAGCAAAGCCTCTGAGAGAGGTGGGACTATGTCAAGAAGCCAAATCTGCTGATTGGTATCCCTGAAGCAGAAAGGGGAATGAAAATCACCATGGAATAAGCATTTCATTTGTTCATTCAAAAAAACTTCCCACATCTCATTAGGGAAGTGACCATTCAAGCACAGAAGATTCAGAAAACCCCCACAAAGTGTCATATGAGAAGACCATCACCAAGACATATAGTTATCCACCTCCACAAAATAAGCATGGAAATCCGAAAGACAGAAAGAGTGAAAGATCAGACTATCTACTGGAGAAGACCCATCAGAATCTCCACTCCAGACTTATTTGCAAAAGCACCACAAGCCAAATAAGCAATTAGGAGGCTTCCAAGCAAGAATGGTGAAGGAGCAGGTCAGAATGTGAGAGTCTGCAAAAGCAAAAATGAGTGTCCATAAAGACTCTATGCATGAGTGGGTGTGTGCTGGTGGGTGAGTGAAAGTCCATCTGAGGGAGACTCGGGTTCATGCACCCAAGGCTCTCCTCCACAGGTGACTGCAACCCACCACCACCCAGAGATTGGAGACCTAGAAGCACAGAAACATCTGTTGTTCTCAGGGCTCTCTTGAAAGGAGGCAGTAGAGAACAGCCACTCCTCACACCTGGCACTCAGCTCATGCCATCACTGGCAGCAGTTGACTGGGCATGAGCAGGGGGAACCAAGGAAAAGGCAGGTCATGGAAATCTGGAATAAAGCCCCAGTACTGGTGATGAAATACTAATGGGCATCATCTTCCTAGTCCTGGGACTGGGTAGAGACCTGCATTATCCCAACCGGCTCCACCCAGCCTTCATTGTGGGACCCAGAGGCTATCCTTTTATTGGATGCAGAGAGACAGATGCCCCTCCCCCATGCTGGAACAGGCACAGACACATCAGGTCTGAGTGAGAGGCAGCAGCAGCAGTGAGTAAGGTGAGTTGGGATCTGATCCATCCTCTCCCCACAGTAGTCCATGAGACATCTGACCAATGCTGAGAGCAACCATATCAGTCTGTGCTGAGAGTGGAGGGAAGGGACTGGAAACCCTTAACCTGGAGTTACAGAGATGGCCAAAGAGCAAGGTTTTTTTTGTTGTTTAAGGTTGGGGGGTGGGTCCTCTCTCTTTTTTTTTTTTTTTTTTTTTTTACTGTTTTTGTACTTGCCTTTTTTCTGTTATTTTAACAGTGCTTTTTTTTAGATTTTCTGTTTGTATGTGGGTATTTTAGAGGAAAAGCATACCAACAGAGGGATTTTTGTTTGTTTTGTTTGTTTATATGATTGTCAGTATGTTTTTGTTTTTTTCTGTCTTTGTTTCTCTGTTTATTAGTTAGTTGGTACACCTGTCTGTTTTCCCGTTTCTTCTTTTTCTTCTCTGTCTCCATCTTCCTTTCATCTTCCTCCTTCCTTTTTTCATTCTTTTCCTTTTTCTAATCTCATTTTGCTTCCAGGGGGCAAACACACACCCCCACTGAGTGAACAGATTGTAAGGGAGTGGGAAGGGGGTTCTAGGGGGCCTATACACCCATCAGCAGATACTGGGATCTGCAGATAGTTTCTGAATCACAGTTCCCCCCTTACTTAAATCTCAAACCTGTAAAAAGAACAGGTCCCCACCCCTAGTCCAGCTTCAGAATGGAATAAAACCAGAGGATCTACATAAGGAAGAATAGGAGATTGAGCAAACAGAAATAAAAACTATCCCTCATATCACTGAACAACAGAATTAAAGAAGAGGTTAAAAGGGGGGGGGGAACCTAAACAAATGAAGAAAACCCAAAGGAAGAATATGAGCCTCACACAGACCCCTGGGAGGTTAACCACTGAGAATACAAACTTCGGAAGTCAAACAATGAAGAGACCCAGAGTGACTGGTCTCAAACCACAAACCCAGATATCAAGATATTAATAGAGAGAATTAATATAAATGAGGAGAGACAAGAGAAAATAATGAAGGAGTTGAAAACTGAGATAATAGCAATAAAGATCACAGTGAATGAAATAAATAACAAACTGATAAGCATGGAAAGCAGAATTAACCAAGCAAAAGAAAGAATCTCAGCGCTTAAGTCAAAATATGGAACTAACCCAAACTGTTAAAAACATGGAAGAGAAGCTTAAAAAGAAAGAACAAAGCCTCCAAGAGATGAGCAATTATTTCAAGAGGCTAAAACTAAGATTAATTGGAATCCCTCAGGCAGATAGAGAGACAGAGACCACCCTAGAACAGACATTTCATGAAATTATCAAAGAAAACTACCCTCATCTCATCAGTGATGCAACCATTCAAACACAAGAGATTCAGATAACCCCTGCAAGACAACAAATGGGAAAACTAACTCCTAGACACATAGTAATTTACCTACATGTAAGTATAAAAGAAAAAATCCTAAAGGCAGCAAGAGAGAAAGGTCTGACTACTTACTGAGGAAGACCAATTAGAATAGCAGCACACTTATCTACAGAAACACTTCAGGCTAGGAGAGCTTGGAGCCCATCTTCAAAGTTGACAAAGATAAACAATTTCAACCAAGAATCACCTATCCAGCCAAGCTGAGTTTCATCAGTGATGGAGAATTAAAATCCTTCCCAGACATTCAATCTCTAAGAGTTTATGCTGTCTCCAGACCAGCTCTACATTAAACACAAAGAAAGGAAAAAAAGAACGTCAATGCCCTACCTAAGAATGAAGGGAAAAGATTGAAAACACACATGAATCAACCCAAAATTCAAAAGAAAGAAAACAAATAACAAACAGCAGCAACAACAACAAACTCTATAAGAACCTCATGACAGGGATAAACTCTCACATCTCAATAATTAGCCTGAATGTGAATGGATTAAATGTACCACTGGAAAAGACACAGAATGGCAAACTGGATAAAATATCATGAGGCAACAACATATTGTCTCCAAGAGACTCATCTCACCAGAAAAGATACTCACAGATTCAAAGTAAGAGGATGGGAAACAAAATTTCAGGCAAACAGAACACACAAAAAAGCAGGAATCGCAACATTAATATCAGACAAAATACTCTTTAAGCTATCAAAAATTTTAAAAGATACAGAAGGTCACTACATAATGATAAAATTTCAATCCATAAACAAGAAATCTGCATCCTAAACATATAAGCACCCAACATAGGAGCACCAACTTTCATAAAGCAGCTTCTAGGTAAACTAAAAAAAGATAATTGACTCTAACACTATCATAGTTGGGGACTTAAACACCCCACTAACAACACTATACAGATCATCAAGACAAAAAAATCTACAAGGAGATCCAGAACCTCAATGTGATGCTTGACCAAATGGACTTAACTGATACCTACAG